>CM056585.1:1669340-1881840 GCA_029721435.1 Gymnothorax reevesii | reverse complement strand
GTGAATGAGGTCGCAGATGTACAAAACCCAAAACCAGTGAAGTTGGCACGTTGTGTAAATCGTAAATAAAAAAAGAATACAATGATTTGCAAATCCTTTTCAACCTATATTCAATTGAATACACTGCAAAGACAAGTTACTTAATATTTGAACAGGTAAACTTTGTAATTTTTTGCAAATATTAGCTCATTTGGAATTTGATGCCTGAAACATGTTTCAAAAAAGCTGGCACAAGTGGCAAAAAAGACTGAGAGAGTTGAGGAATGCTCATCAAACACTTATTTGGAACATCCCACAGGTGAACGGGCTAATTGGGAACAGGTGGGTGCCATGATTGGGTATAAAAGCAGCTCCCCTGAAATGCTCAGTCATTCACAAACAAGGATGGGGCGAGGGTCACCACTTAGTGAACAAATGTGTGAGCTGATTGTCAAACAGTTTAAAAACAACATTGCTCAACAAGCTATTGCAAGAAATTTAGGGATTTCATCATCTACGGTCTGTAATATCGTCAAATGATTCAGAAGCTCTGGAGAAATCACTGCACGTAAGCGACAAGGCCGAAAACCAACATTGAATGCCCGTGATCTTCGATCCCTTTTGACTGCATCAAAAACCGACATCAGTGTGTAAAGGACATCACCACATGGGCTCAGGAACACTTCAGAAAACCACTGTCAGTAACTACAGTTCGTCGCTACATCTGCAAGTGCAAGTTAAAACTCAACAATGCAAAGCGAAAGCCATTTCTCAACAGCACCCAGAAACGCTGCCGGCTTCGCTGGGCCCAAGATGGACTGATGCAAAGTGGAAAAGTGTTCTGTGGTCTGACGAGTCCACATTTCAAATTGTTTTTGGAAACTGTGGACGTCATGTCCTCCGGACCGAAGAGGAAAAGAACCATCCAGACTGTTATAGGCGCAAAGTTCAAAAGCCAGCATCTGTGATGGTATGGGGGTGTATTAGTGCCCAAGGCATGGGCAACTTACACATATGTGAAGGCACCATTAATGCTGAAAGGTACATACAGGTTTTGGAGCAACATATGTTGCCATCCAAGCAATGTATTTTTCATGGACGCCCCTGCATATTTCAGCAAGACAATGCCAAGCCACATTCTGCACGTGTTACAACAGCATGGCTCCGTAGTAAAAGAGTGCGGGTACTAGACTGGCCTGCCTGTAGTCCAGACCTGTCTCCCATTGAAAATGTGTGGCGCATTATGAAGCGTAAAATACGACAACGGAGACCCCGGACTGTTGAACAACTTAAGCTGTACATCAAGCAAGAATGGGAAATAGTTCCACCTGAAAAGCTTCAAAAATTGGTCTCCTCAGTTCCCAAAGGTTTACTGAGTGTCGTTAAAAGAAAAGGCGATGTAACACAGTGGGAAAAAGGCCCCTGTGCCAACTTTTTTGCAATGTGTTGCTGCCTTTAAATTCTAAGTTAATGATTATTTGCAAAAAAAAAAAAAGTTTCTCAGTTTGAACATTAAACATCTTGTCTTTGCAGTGTATTCAATTGAATATAAGTTGAAAAGGATTTGCAAATCATTGTATTCTGTTTTTATCTTTGATTTACATAACGTGCCAACTTCACTGGTTTTGGGTTTTGTAACTGGGGGCTTGTCCGTGAATGGCTTTATAAGTGAGCAGTAGGACCTTGTAGTGAATTCTGAACGGGACGGGTAGCCAGTGCAAGGAAGCAAGTATGGGTGCGATGTGATGGGATTTTTTTGACCTTGTGAGTAGTCTGGCAGCTGCATTTTGTACAAGTTGAAGGTGGTCAATGGATGATTGATTGAGACATGTGAAAAGTGAGTTACAATAGTCCAGCCTGGATGATATGAATGCATGTATTGACATTTCAAGTTCTGAATGAGACACAATGGAAGGGAGCTTGGCGATGTTTCTCAGAGGGAAAAAAACAGTTTCGGGATAAGGACTTCACATGATTCTCTAGGTGCATGGATTGGTCGAATTGGACCCCGAGGTTCCTGATGTTTGTGTGGATGTGGTTTTTGAGGGGCCCCTGAGGTTCCTGTATCCTGGCTGTGACACTATCGGAAGCGATGATTAAGACCTCAGTCTTTGTGGTGTTTAACTGCAAGAGGTTGTTTGCCATTCAGCCCTCGATAGCTGCCAGGCATTACAGAAGGGTGCTGAGGCTCTGCATTTTTTCTGGTTTAAATGAAAAATGGAGCTGGATTTTATCTGCATAACAGTGATGGGAGATACCTGGGAACTTACTGATGATGTAACTGAGGGGGAGCATGTACAAGGCAAACAGGAGAGGGACCAAAACTGAGCCTTGAGGTACACCACAGTGGAGGGGGGTGGGGTCTGACCTGTAAGGGCCGACAGCCACTGAAAAACAACTGTCGCTGAGGTAAGAGGCAAACCAAGTTAGGGCAGTGCCCGTCACACCCACCCAGTCCCTAAGCCTGTCTAGAAGTAAGCAGTGATCAACAGTGTTGAATGCTGCCCTTAAATCTAGAAGCACTAACACTGAGCATTTGCCTGAGTCCGCGGACATCATGATGTCATTGGCCGCTCCTAGTAGGGCTGTTTCGGTGGAGTGGTTTTTACGAAACCCGGATTGGAATTTGTCTCCAATGTGATTTGCTGTCAGATAAGAGGAGAGTTGGTCGCCCACCACTTTCTCTAGCAGCTTGGAGACAAACAGGAGCTTGGGGATGGGTCTGTAGTTTTGTGGTATGGATGGGTCCAGGTTGGACTTTTTAAGGAGGGGCTGTACAGATGCCTGCTTAGAATAGGATGGAACAACACCACTGATCAAGGATTTGTTTCTTATAGTGACTCGGCTTGGGGCAACAGAGCTGATGACATCTTTTAGCAAGGAGGTTGGAATAATGTCCAGGATGCTTGTGGAGGACTTCATGGAACCTGCTACTTTAAGCAGCTCTACCAGAGAAACGGGTGAGAAACTGCTCAGGGATGGCCGGGTGGTTGGGGCAGGACAGGAGACCAGGAGCACAGCTGATGGGGAGATGTTTGCTCTTACATTTGCAACCTTATCCACAAAAAATGACAGAAAAGTATTACAGTCCTTGTTTGAAAACACGGGAACAGATGGCAGGGGAGGACTGACAATTATGTTAATGGTGCTAAATAACACTCTTGGGTTTTGCTTGCTAAGAGTGATGAGATTGGCAAAATATTCTGCCCTAGCACTTTTCACAGCAGCGTTGAATTCTATTGTTAGTTCTTTTACATAAAGACGGTGGACTTCAAGGTTGGGAACTTTCCATTGCCTCTCTGCTCTGCGACGTTTGCAGCTGAGCTCACGGATGTTCTCATTCAGCCAGGGGGAGGAATTTGCGGGATGGACCAGCCGGGTCACAAGGGGAACTACGTCATCTAAAATAGCTGCGCAGTATGTGTTGAAAGCACCCATTACCCATTACATAAGCATGATGGCCAAGCATGAGCCATTTCAGCACTAATGCTTTCCTGTGATAGCACACATCTTCCAGTAGCCAGCAGAATAAGCCTGTATTCAGTATGTCTAAAGATTATTATTCTTAAGCAAGATTGTGAGATATTTCGGGCATATACAAACAGAATTTTCCTGAAAGCAAAATAACATTTCACATCACCCATGGAAAAAGTGCTTCTCAGCCAGGTACACAAAGGTCTTTGGTCCAGGGCATTTCACAAAGCAGGTTTCAGAAATGATGTTTTTTTGAGAAAATTTAGCTGAAACATCACTAACGCTAGAGGAACCCCGAGAGTCAAAACCTCCGCCAAGGCAGCACAGGCGAAATCCTGCTGAGTGAATATGGCTCATAAGAAATTTAAGGATAGGTTCTGTCCCTGATGCGAGACCAATCAACCCATAAAATTTGAGTGATATCACAGGGAGTGAAGTTCAGTTATCGCATGTCATAGGATTTCAAGATGGCTGCCGTGGCGGCCATATTGTTTGACCGATGACACATTCAAACCCAATGGGGTCCATACCTGATGTCATCTGGTAACCCACCCACAAAATTTCAGAAATATCCGTTCATCACTTTTTGAGTTAAAAAGACAGACCAACGCCGGCAAAAAAATAACCTCCTTGGAGAGGGTAATTAGCAGCTCTTTACCTTAAACAGCGTGAAAAATCCTACTCTCCTCCGAAAAGAACATGAAGAAGTGCGTTGGGATCACCTTACATGTGCAGTTCTGTCGGGCAACGTCTGAAACTTTATCTACATGATTCTGCAGCCGCTGTTGTGTGATGTGAGTGACGTAGTCGATCACGCCAGGGCCCAGCTCCATAATGCCATCTTCCTTTCCTACACAGTACACTAGACAGGCTAAATAAACCTTAATCTCATGATAGGCGCCAGGAAACAGGGCACGATAAACTGTCTCTCTGCCACATTAAGGACGCTAACAGAGGAACGACACTCGTTTTGGGGTGCGTTTCCCCAAATCACAGATGCTAACTTACATAGTTGGAACCACTGACTGTGAATGGACAAACTATGTCAGTTACAAACTTAGTTAGCAACTACGCTTTTGGGAAACACACCTTTGAAGGTTATACCCAAAGCAAAGGCCAGATGAAGCACTATAATAAACATTGTTTTGAATGACAGTGAGTGTTGGGCCTCGTTTACATCCTCTCAATTAGCGTTAGCAGCTCGACTATGGTGATTAAAGCAGAAGTGAAAAGGGTGTGCTGGTTCTTCCGGTCAATGCTGTGCATTGTGTGCGAGCTCCTGTAATACGGCTAATGGCAAACAGTCAGATGGCTCACCGATGACCCACACAAGTCGGAGTAGCGCAATGGTGCAGAGGAACTCCTCGACATTGCAGGAGTGCATCCCCTGCAGTTCCTCCAAAGCCAAAATTGAATCGTTGTTTAGCGGAATTAAAGAGCAGCAGCATATTGTCACACTCACCGTTATATAGATGCACAACAGCTCTTGCGCCTGTGGACGTCCTCAGCGGTGCTCCCTAATTCCTCCAGAACGACAGGAAAGGAGCAGAGAGCGATGACATTTGAACAGAGGCCGTGACTGCAGCTGTGTAAGCTTGTGAACTGCACATTCTCTTTTATCAAAGAGCACGTTCAGGCTCTGCTAATTTTACCTCAGTTCAGCTCATAAAAACACAACAGGCACAACTCATGTCTCTCTCTAAAGACCTGACGTTGCCTCCGAATACCACTTTCAGCATGCTCTTCTGAGTTGCAGAGGCCTGTGTTAGAATTATGGGCGCCATTTTGGCTCATGACAGAATACCTTTCTTCAGCAGTGGGACTGAAACAGAGGGGGTAAAAGGGAAGGAAGAGGTCAAGCTGAAATCAAATAAATCTTAAAACCGACACAGCATCCTGCATGGGCAGTTCAATCCCACAAGAGGGCAGCATTCCCCAGATTTTCAAAAGGCAGTCTGAAATAACTGTAAAAGGGGTGAGGCGCGGGGGAATGCCGCTTGTCACATTACTGTCCTCACAATTAAATCAATGCTGTCGGGCCAGTTTTATGCCGCAGGTCACTCACGCTAAAGACCAGTGCAAATAAAGTAAACTCAACAACAAATTAAACGACGCTATATACTTCATTTTACAAATTCATTCATAGTGTAAGGGGTGACGTGCGCAGTGGCCTGCCGCAGCTGTTTGGGAAATGGAGTAACAGGTGACGTTAACCCAGAAGGCCCGTTGATATTGATACTCACACCTTTATTATCATGCTGACAATAATAGACAAGTTTCAATCTGCAATTAGAAACATGGAATGCTTACTTAATCTGACAGAATACAATGAATTTGACTCAAGACAATAAGTGTGAGCAGCAGTACAATTATAAAATTTGCAATAAATCTGGATCAGCAACATGAAATATCAATGCCCTTAAACTATTAGCTATGCTTCGGATTGTAGAATTGCACTGCAATCTTATCTAGCTTACCAACACAGTACAAAATGTCAGTACTCAAAGTGCATTTTCCTGCATAAACAGACTAAAAACATCTTAACTGTAGCTGAAATCCATACAAATACATAATCCGACGATGTTACAATACGCAATAACGGCTGACTGAAACTTCGAATATATCTAACTTCCAATGTATCTAATTTCGCAATATCTCAATTCTAACGGTATTAACTCAGACAAGCAATCATATAGAGCAACAGCCAAAACGTAGCATATCTCGATAAATTTCTCAGATAATACAGTTAAAATGTTCCCGGAAATATCTACGAACCTCATACAGATATTACATGAAAATATCATGATTATACTTACAATTTATTTGGCCTCCAGCTTTGAGTTAAACGTGCGAACTTCGTTTGCTAGGCAGCCACATTCAGTTTTTTGTTTTTTTTTTTATTACGGTCTCTTAATCGTAACTTGAGGAAAGCAGGAACCGCACTGCCATCTAGTGGCGTCTATTAGCGTAATTACCCAAGTTAATTGCCTGCAGTCTGCCTGCGATACATACAAATGACCGACTCAGAACTGCTCAATATGAAGGCCCTGTCCTTTACGGGTCGGTAAAGGGGAGCGAACACAGACAGCATGACATCTCTTACAAGCACACACACACATACACACACCAACACACACACACACACAACAACACACACATACACACGTACAGCTACACTTGTGAGGATATAGTTTTGGCTAACATTCATTCTGTACAGCCATCACTGAACCCCAACCATAACCAAATTATGCCAAACCTTACCCTTCATCTAAATCCTAATTTTTACCAGTTAGCTGTGATTCCCTGGAGGAGAACCCTATAAGTTCAGTTGGATCGCACAAGTATAGCTGCACAAGCGCAGCAGTCTCGCACACGTCTGCACATTCATTAAAGGCCCGTCCTGAGAGTCACAGCTCTGTGCGCCGTCAGGAAATGCAGTGAAACTGCTGCACACATTCAGCCAAATTCAAATTTATAAATGCAGTGTAGAAAACATACAAACACAACAGACAAAAAATTTGGCCAAGTGTCCCATCTAAGTCACTAAAACAACATTGGCTGATTATGTCATATTGTCCCAGTCGCAATACATTTATCAAGCAATGCAGGCATCAGACACTGTATCCACTCTCATGTTAACCTCTTAACTGTCGCCTGCAGTTTCTCACGTTTGGCCCGGATTGGTACCACATTCAAATGCTCACTGCTCCCTCATACATGTTTTATAACTCATGAATGGTCTCATCACTGCTCCCTCATACATGTTTTATAACTCATGAATGGTCTCATCACTGCTCCCTCATACATGTTTTATAACTCATGAATGGTCTCATCACTGCTCCCTCATACATGTTTTATAACTCATGAATGGTCTCATCACTGCTCCCACATACATGTTTTATAACTCATGAATGGTCTCATCGGAAACATACGACATAGAGGTTTTCAATGAAATGCACCATAAAATGTTGTGACTTACTGTCAGAGAATAATTGAGACGAGAATGAAGAGATAAATTTCCTCTTGCATCATACACCTCTGAACAGCACTTTGCCTATTAATTTGGGTGTGTGGGGTGACTTTTCGGAGGCTACCAGGCCGTGGGCACAGGCCTCATGTATCTGTGGTCAAAAGTTGATCGCAAAGGAATGAAAAATGAATATTTTACAGATTTATTTGTAAATGTTAAGTCCATGCGTTTGCCTGGATTGGTTGAGGATTTAAGTCATAGTTTACAAATGAAGGATTCAAAATTTGTTTGAAAATTCCATAGGGCCCGAATTAGGGCCCAGTAACAGATAACATGTCAATGAGAAATTTTGGGCCTCCATTTAGCGTGACGTATCTATTTAGACAGCAGGAGGAAACCAGTGTAACTAGAACGGGCACTCGGTAGAGCGCATACCTTCGCCGACGCCACTGAATCCCTCGCCACTGGCGTTGGTTTCATGCCGATCAGATAAAAATTGACCGAGATATGGCCGAAAGTCGGTTTTGACCTTTTCGTGGCCTTGACCTTGACCTTTGACCTGATCACTCCCAAAATCTAATCGATTGATCCTCAGGTCATGCCAAATGAACCCACCAAATTTTATGAAATTCCGTTTGGTACTTTTTGAGTTATTCGATACACATACATACACACAGACAGACAGACAGACACAAAAACAAATAAATACACGGGGATCAAAGCATTACCTTCGTCAGCGAAGTCGCTGGCGAAGGTAACCAGGGAAAAGCCAGGCAAACACAGGAGGCAGACGCCAGCTGCACACAGAGGTGCCCTGCTGTGACACCGGTGATGCTGGCTGGCTTGGACCTGGCCCAGCTGGGACAGACTGATGACAGGCCGCAGGATGGCACTGATGCAACCGCCTCCAGGGGCTGGCCACAGTGCACAGCTGCTCGGGACCACGATAGCCGAGGGCTTACTGTCGGGCGGCCGGGGACTCTGGCTCTGTTGGATGAAGGCGATGGCGCCAGGGGTTAGCGCCCTCAGGGCCTGGAGCCTCGGCTAAGGAAAGCGCAGCACGGACAAGGGGACGAGAGGAGGGAAAAACAGTTTAATGCAGGAACCAGAGCTGTAGCAGACTGTTAAAATTAGCCAAAAAAAAATGGAAACACTAGTATACTATCCTGCTATACACGTTAGTCAAACAATTGACAGACTAGTGTAATAGCCTGCTATTAACATTAGCCAGAGAATGAAGCGACAAGCATCTAGCGATCGAAAGACTAGCAGGCTATTAGCATTGAGGTAAAAATGGAAAAAATAGTACAGAAGCAGGCTATTAGTGTTTGACCAACAGTATAGGAAGTAGCTGGCAAACAGCAAGAGATTTTCAATGGAAAGATTCCCATTAACCTATGAATGGAGAGACTAGCTGCCCATTTTCATTAGCATTTCAATCGAGTGACCAGTGAACCAGCAAACCATCGAGTCGCAGAAGCAACCAACTGAAAACTGCTTGTGAGCAAATTACACGATTCCCTGGTTTGTGTTGCCAGCATTACCTTCAGGGAAGACTTAAGGAGCAGATGTGGTGCAGAGCTGAGCTCTCAGTACCGCATGCTGGGGAAATCTTCAGCTTTTATCCTCCCTTCCTCATACATAAGGATGCAAGGAGTGAGACATGAGAGATGTTGTTTAAGATTTATCAATAACCTGCTGAGGAATCCAGCATCAGTGTGAGGCTCACCAGCGTTTGGGGCTCAGCAGTGTTTGGGGCTCACCAGCGTTTGGGGTTCAGCAGTGTTTGGGGCTCACCAGCGTTTGGGGTTCAGCAGTGTTTGGGGCTCACCAGCGTTTGGGGTTCAGCAGTGTTTAGGGCTCAGCTGCGTTTGGGGGTTAGCAGTGTTTGGGGCTCACCAGCGTTTCGGGCTCAGCAGTGTTTGGGGCTCACCAGCGTTTGGGGTTCAGCAGTGTTTGGGGCTCAGCTGCGTTTGGGGGTTAGCAGTGTTTGGGGCTCAGCTGCGTTTGGGGGTTAGCAGTGTTTGGGGCTCACCAGCGTTTGGGGGTTAGCAGTGTTTGGGGCTCACCGGTTTTTGGGGCTCAGCAGTGATTGGGGCTCACCAGCATTTGGGGCTCAGCAGTGTTTGGGGCTCACCAGCATTTGGGGTTCAGCAGTGTTTGGGGCTCATCAGCATTTGGGGGTTAGCAGTGTTTGGGGCGCATCAGTGTTTGGGGGTTAGCAGTGTTTGGGGCGCATCAGTGTTTGGGGCTCACTGGTGTTTGGGGCTCAGCAGTGTTTGGGGCTCACCGGTGTTTGGGGCTCAGCAGTGTTTGGGGCTCACTGGTGTTTGGGGCTCAGCAGTACTTTGGGCTCACCAGCGTTTGGGGCTCAGCAGTGTTTGGGGATCACCAGCATATAGGGCTCAGCAGTGTTTGGGGCTCATCAGCATTTGGGGGTTAGCAGTGTTTGGGGCTCAGCAGGGTTTGGGGCTCACCAGCATTTGGGGCTCAGCAGTTTGGGGCTCAGCAGTACTTGGGGCTCACTGGTGTTTGGGGCTCAGCAGTACTTGGGGCTCACCAGCGTTTGGGGCTCAGCAGTGTTTGGGGATCACCAGCATATGGGGCTCAGCAGTGTTTGGGGCTCAGCAGCTTTTGGGGGTTAGCAGTGTTTGGGGCTCAGCAGGGTTTGGGGCTCACCAGCATTTGGGGCTCAGCTGTGCTTGGGGCTCAGTAGTACTTGGGGCTCACTGGTGTTTAAGGCTCAGCAGTGTTTGGGGCTCACCAGCGTTTGGGGCTCAGCAGTGTTTGGGGATCACCAGCATATGGGGCTCAGCAGTGTTTGGGGCTCATCAGCATTTGGGGGTTAGCAGTGTTTGGGGCTCACCAGCGTTTAAGGCTCAGCAGTGTTTGGGGCTCAGCAGCTTTTGGGGGTTAGCAGTGTTTGGGGCTCAGCAGTGTGTGGGGCTCACCAGCATTTGGGGCTCAGCAGTGCTTGGGGCTCACCGGTGTTTGGGGCTCAGCAGTGTTTGGGGCTCACTGGTGTTTGGGGCTCAGCAGTGTTTGGGGCTCACCAGCGTTTGGGGCTCAGCAGTGTTTGGGGCTCAGCAGCTTTTGGGGGTTAGCAGTGTTTGGGGCTCACCAGTATTTGGGGCTCAGCAGTGCTTGGGGCTCACTGGTGTTTGGGGCTCAGCAGTGTTTGGGGCTCACCAGCGTTTGGGGCTCAGCAGTGTTTGGGGCGCAGCAGCTTTTGAAAGGTTAGCAGTGTTTGGGGCTCACCAGTGTTCAGGGCTCACCAGCATTTGGCGCTCAGCAGTGCTTGGGGCTCACCAGTGTTGGGTTCAGCAGTGTTTGGGGCTCATCAGCATATGGGGGTTGGCAGTGTTTGGGGCACATCAGTGTTTGGGCCTTACCAGTGTTTGGGGCTCATTAGTATTCGGGGCTCAGCAGCGTTTGGGGCTCACCGGTGGTTGGTGCTCAGCAGTGTTTGGGGCTCACCAGTATTTGGGGCTCAGCAGTGTTTGGGGCTCACCGGTGTTTGGGGCTCACCAGCGTTTGGGGCTCAGCAGCGTTTGGAGCTCAGCAGTGTTTGGGGCTCACCAGCGTTTGGGGCTCAGCAGCGTTTGGGGGTTAGCAGTGTTTGGGGCTCAGCAGCGTTTCAGGCTCAGCAGTGTTTGGGGCTCAGCAGTGTTTGGGGCTCAGCAGCGTTTGGAGCTCAGCAGTGTTTGGGGCTCAGCAGCGTTTGGGCTCGGCAGTGTTTGGGGCTCAGCAGCGTTTGGAGCTCACCAGCGTTTGGGGCTCACCAGCGTTTGGGGCTCAGCAGCGCTTGGGGCTCCGCAGTGTTTGGGGCTCAGCAGTGTTTCGGGCACAGCAGCATTTGGAGCTCACCAGCGTTTGAGGCTCACCAGCGTTTGGGGCTCAGCAGCGTTTGGGGCTCCGCAGTGTTTGGGGCTCAGCAGCGTTTGGGGCTTACCAGTGTTTGGGGCTCACCAGCGTTTGGGGCTCACCAGTATTTGGGGCTCAGCAGCGTTTGGGGCTCACCGGTGTTTGGGGCTCAGCAGCTTTTGGAGCTCAGCAGTGTTTGGGGCTCACCAGCATTTGGGGCTCAGCAGCGTTTGGGGCTCATTGGTGTTTGGGACTCAGCAGCGTTTGGGGCTCAGCAGTGTTTGAGGCTCAGCAGTGTTTAGAGCTCACCAGTGTTTGGGGCTCAGCAGCGTTTGGAGCTCACCAGCATTTGGGGCTCATCGGCGTTTGGGGTTCAGCAGCATTTGGGGCTCCGCAGTGTTAGGGGCTCATCGTTGTTTGGGGCTCAGCAGCGTTTGGAGCTCAGCAGTGTTTGGGGTTCACCGGTGTTTGGGGCTCACCAGCGTTTGGGGCTCAGCAGCGTTTGGAGCTCAGCAGTGTTTGGGGCTCACCGGTGTTTGGGGCTCACCAGCGTTTGGGGCTCAGCAGTGTTTGGAGCTCAGCAGTGTTTGGGGCTCACCGGTGTTTGGGGCTCACCAGCGTTTGGGGCTCAGCAGCGTTTGGAGCTCAGCAGTGTTTGGGGCTCACCAGCGTTTGGGGCTCAGCAGCGTTTGGGGGTTAGCAGTGTTTGGGGCTCAGCAGCGTTTCGGGCTCAGCAGTGTTTGGGGCTCACCAGCGTTTAAGGCTCAGCAGTGTTTGGGGCTCAGCAGCTTTTGGGGGTTAGCAGTGTTTGGGGCTCAGCAGTGTGTGGGGCTCACCAGCATTTGGGGCTCAGCAGTGCTTGGGGCTCACCGGTGTTTTGGGCTCAGCAGTGCTTGGGGCTCACTGGTGTTTGGGGCTCAGCAGTGTTTCGGGCTCACCAGCGTTTGGGGCTCAGCAGTGTTTGGGGCTCAGCAGCTTTTGGGGGTTAGCAGTGTTTGGGGCTCACCAGTGTTTGGGGCTCAGCAGTGTGTGGGGCTCACCAGTATTTGGGGCTCAGCAGTGCTTGGGGCTCACTGGTGTTTGGGGCTCAGCAGTGTTTGGGGCTCACCAGCGTTTGGGGCTCAGCAGTGTTTGGGGCTCAGCAGCTTTTGAAAGGTTAGCAGTGTTTAGGGCTCACCAGTGTTCAGGGCTCACCAGCATTTGGCGCTCAGCAGTGCTTGGGGCTCACCAGTGTTGGGTTCAGCAGTGTTTGGGGCTCATCAGCATATGGGGGTTGGCAGTGTTTGGGGCACATCAGTGTTTGGGGCTTACCAGTGTTTGGGGCTCATTAGTATTCGGGGCTCAGCAGCGTTTGGGGCTCACCGGTGGTTGGTGCTCAGCAGTGTTTGGGGCTCACCAGTATTTGGGGCTCAGCAGTGTTTGGGGCTCACCAGCGTTTGGGGCTCAGCAGCGTTTGGGGCTCAGCAGCGTTTGGGGGTTAGCAGTGTTTGGGGCTCAGCAGCGTTTCAGGCTCAGCAGTGTTTGGGGCTCAGCAGTGTTTGGGGCTCAGCAGCGTTTGGAGCTCAGCAGTGTTTGGGGCTCACCAGCGTTTGGGGCTCAGCAGCGTTTGGGCTCGGCAGTGTTTGGGGCTCAGCAGCGTTTGGAGCTCTCCAGCGTTTGGGGCTCAGCAGCGCTTGGGGCTCAGCAGTGTTTGGGGCTCAGCAGTGTTTCGGGCACAGCAGCATTTGGAGCTCACCAGCGTTTGAGGCTCACCAGCGTTTGGGGCTCAGCAGCGTTTGGGGCTCCGCAGTGTTTGGGGCTCACCAGCGTTTGGGGCTCAGCAGCTTTTGGAGCTCAGCTGTGTTTGGGGCTCAGCAGCGTTTGGGGCTTACCAGTGTTTGGGGCTCACCGGTGTTTGGGGCTCACCAGCGTTTGGGGCTCACCAGTATTTGGGGCTCAGCAGCGTTTGGGGCTCACCGGTGTTTGGGGCTCAGCAGCTTTTGGAGCTCAGCAGTGTTCGGGGCTCACCAGCATTTGGGGCTCAGCAGCTTTTGGGGCTCATTGGTGTTTGGGACTCAGCAGCGTTTGGGGCTCAGCAGTGTTTGAGGCTCAGCAGTGTTTAGAGCTCACCAGTGTTTGGGGCTCAGCAGCGTTTGGAGCTCACCAGCATTTGGGGCTCATCGGCGTTTGGGGTTCAGCAGCATTTGGGGCTCCGCAGTGTTAGGGGCTCATCGTTGTTTGGGGCTCAGCAGCGTTTGGAGCTCAGCAGTGTTTGGGGTTCACCGGTGTTTGGGGCTCACCAGCGTTTGGGGCTCAGCAGCGTTTGGAGCTCAGCAGTGTTTGGGGCTCACCGGTGTTTGGGGCTCACCAGCGTTTGGGGCTCAGCAGTGTTTGGAGCTCAGCAGTGTTTGGGGCTCACCGGTGTTTGGGGCTCACCAGCGTTTGGGGCTCAGCAGCGTTTGGAGCTCAGCAGTGTTTGGGGCTCACCAGCGTTTGGGGCTCAGCAGCGTTTGGGGGTTAGCAGTGTTTGGGGCTCAGCAGCGTTTCGGGCTCAGCAGTGTTTGGGGCTCACCAGCATTTAGGGCTCAGCAGCTTTTGGGGCTCACCAGCATTTGGGGCTCAGCAGTGTTTGGGGCTCAGCAGCGTTTGGGGCTCAGCAGCGTTTGGAGCTCAGCAGTGTTTGGGGCTCAGCAGTGTTTGGGGCTCACCAGCGTTTGGGGCTCAGCAGCGTTTGGGGCTCAGCAGTGTTTGGGGCTCAGTAGCGTTTGGAGCTCAGCAGTGTTTGGGGCTCACCAGCGTTTGGGGCTCAGCAGTGTTTGGGGCTCACCAGCGTTTGGGGCTCAGCAGCGTTTGGGGCTCAGCAGTGTTTGGGGCTCAGTAGCGTTTGGAGCTCAGCAGTGTTTGGGGCTCAGCAGCGTTTGGAGCTCAGTAGTGTTTGGGGCTCAGCAGCGTTTGGAGCTCAGCAGTGTTTGGGGCTCAGCAGCGTTTGGGGCTCACCAGCGTTTGGGGCTCAGCAGCGTTTGGGGCTCAGCAGCGTTTGGGGCTCAGCAGTGTTTGGAGCTCACTAGCGTTTGGGGCTCACCAGCGTTTGGGGCTCAACAGCGCTTGGGGCTCCGCAGTGTTTGGGGCTCAGCAGTGTTTCGGGCTCAGCAGCATTTGGAGCTCACCAGCGTTTGAGGCTCACCAGCGTTTGGGGCTCAGCAGCGTTTGGGGCTCCGCAGTGTTTGGGGCTCACCAGCGTTTGGGGCTCCGCAGTGTTTGGAGCTCACCGGTGTTTGGGGCTCTGCAGTGTTTGGGGCTCACCGGTGTTTGGGGCTCACCAGCGTTTGGGGCTCAGCAGCGTTTGGAGCTCAGCAGTGTCTGGGGCTCAGCAGTGTTTGGAGCTCACCAGCGTTTGGGGCTCACCAGTGTTTGGGGCTCAGCAGCGTTTGGAGCTCAGCAGTGCTTGGGGCTCACCAGCGTTTGGGGCTCAGCAGCAGGCTCCACACCAGCTCCTTCCAGTTCTCCGTCGTCTCTGAGGACTGCTCTCCGCTGGGCGCCAGTAGATGTGCGTGAGCAGGACGTCGTTGAACTTCTTCAGATTCTCTCAGGTTTCCTGTGTACAGAAAACAGCCAACATGATGCACTGAGGCATGTGGATTTCCCTCCTGAGCCTGGTTTTACCGGGGGATTGCAGAGCAGTGAAATCTCGGCTCTGAAAGCAAAGACTTTTCCGTTTCGCACAACATGATTAGGTACAGTGGTTGCTGGAGTGTTGGCAGAAACTGTCTTGTCTGCTCTGGCCCCCGCTGACCCCATCTGCAGTGATTCCTGTCGCCAGTTCTACAGCTGAACCCGGGCTCTTGTATTATTGATAAAAGTCTCCTCCCTTTCAGCCGCTGATGGTACGGAGACAAACAAGAATGTCCAGGGGAAGTATTTGGGAGTAACGTTATTGCATCATTTTCAAATTGCTCAACATCTTTTTTTTTTGTTTGTTTTTTTTTACACAGGACAAACACGAGAAGCTACATTGCATCACACTGCATGTCGCACGAGACCACTTTTGCTTTCCTGGACATTAGACTTACCTCCAATCCCGGGGATGGCAATGTAGCAACTCACCTGCACTCTGACCTTTGAACTGCTTTAGCCTGAGCCAGTAAGTTCAGTCTCAAGGGACCCACTGGATCGCTGAGCACTTTTTCACTCACCTCTGTATTAGAGAAGTCCTTATCCCGCAGATCTGAGCCTGACGCCAGAGGTACCCTGTTACAAACTGAGTGGATTTGCACAAGGTACCGTGCATGTAGGAAATGAGCGAAAAATCACCAACACAGGGAATCCGGACTGTTTGAATGAGTTAGTTTTAGACTTAAAGCTCAGGAGAAATAGCTGTTCCTGTCCCTCGTGCAGCGCAGGGCACAAGCATGACCTGTACGACATGGGAACTCACAGTGTAAAAACAGGCAGGTGGCCATAGAGTCTCAGCGTCTCACATTCTACCAGGCTGCCTTCAGCAGGATTCCATTATCTCAGCTGCACCATCCTGGTTCTGAAGTATAAGAGCACGACAGCACGTACATATCGTTTCACCCACCAACAGCCCCGGCAAAAATTATGGAGTCACCACACTTAGAGGATGTTGATCCAATTTTGTTTTCTTTGCTTCATGGCAAATAAACAAATCACAGCTATGACACAAAACTGTTTTTTTTTTTAATTTAACATTCTTGCTTCATGAAACACATCTCAAACCAATTAGGTGAAATTCCTGTAATAAATGGTGCTTTTTTTTTCCAGATTGGAGGGAAAATGTGGAAAATTCTAGAATGGTGGTATAGGCTCAGGGGCCTGTTTCACAAAGCAGGATTGCTGAGTTAGCTGGAAAACTGCACTGAGTAAAATGGATCCCAAATAATACTAGAACACAGACTGAGGTACAGGGAGCTTTTCAAGGTTTTACTCCGCCCAGTTATCCAGCTAACTCAGTAATCCTGCCTCACAAAACAGGCCCCAGCTGTAGATACCAAATACCAGCTATGACCAGCTAGAAGTCCCCAAAAAATAGTTTGGACCTTCGTAAATTAGTTTGGGAACCCAGCCAGTCAGATCTGAAATTATCATCGGCGAAAATGGATAATTGTTGAAAATTTCAGCAGAGAAACACTCTCTGCTGAAGCCATTGAATCAATAAAAAAGAATTTCGTTCAGAGCGTCGTCATGATAAATATATTTCCAATGCAGAAATTGGGCCAATTTGATCTGTAAAAATTATGCAGCCAAAATGTGAAATAGGATAATCTCACATTCTCACACTGCCACCAGCACAGGACCAAAGCCAGAAACGGATATTGAAAGGGCTGCCGTATACCGTCACTGGCCGTCACAGGGAAGCGGGCCAAGAGAGTCTCCAGGCCAACAGGTGGCAGGTGTGAGACAAATGAAACGGCGTGCGGCGCGCACACCTGGGAGCGATGGCCATTTGATTGTCTATAAATGATTCTCTCTCCATGCTGATCGAGCGTTGTGTTCCATGTTGTGACGGAGGTGCAAAGTTTGTATCTACTAGCGACGGTTCTCTCGTACATTTATAAAAATTTAGCCCAATATAGGTGCTACATTCAGCCAACATGAGCACCGGAACTCCATATATTGGCAGTAAAATAAGTCTGATATCTAAGGCCCAAATTCGATATGAAGGCATTTTATACACAATTGATATGGAGAATTCCACGGTCGCCCTGGCAAAAGGTGAGGAAATTTGAACTTATTGACGGAATGAGTTTCCGCCGCTTGCAAGCGTTTTGAAATATTTCCCCGTAGCCTAACGCACCTTTTGATTTGTTTTGTAAACGGAATTCACCTGAACGGCGGAGGGAATGGTCTGCACATTCAAAGCGGCTACTTTATTGCCCATTTACTGCGGGCTCGCCGTGTTGCTTCTGAAAGTAACGCCTTTTCTCCACTTCATAGTGCGATCCTTCGGCACAGAGGGGCGTCCAACAGAGAGGCCGGTGCCACCAAGGGCTGAGGTTTATGAATATATTATCTTCCGGGGGAGTGATATTAAAGACATTACGGTATCCGAGCCACCTAAACTCCACCATGGATCACATCAGGATCCCGCAATAGTTCAGGTAGTGCGCCTATGGCACAGCGCCTTTCAGCTGTAGCTGCCTAGGACTGACTCTTAAAGCCGATGCTGATGTATAAATTGCCGACAAATTCCTCAAATTCTTGTTTCTTTCGTCCTCCAGTCTTCACTTGCCAGTTCAACCCAGTACCAGCCCGACATACCTTACAGTCCATACCGGAGCATGAGCCAACCGTACGGCCAGCTGGCCGCCAGTTCCCCCTTTAATCAGCAGTACGCCGCCGCGCTGGGTCTCGGTAAGTGCCGCGATCTTGCAGGTGTGCATATTTGGCTTTGTTGTGCGGTTTTCTCACACGGCGCAATTTCCTATATAGAATTGCTGTATTACAGTGCATCTCAGCTCTGTGGGAGAGCAATTAATCAATTTATTACATAACTATGGATATGTATATTATAGCCACTCATTAAAAGGCCCAAATACTACAGCCCCCACATTCTGTTGCACACAACAATGTATTTTCCAGGGGCTGGATTTCCCGGTTTCCCGATAAGAAGGGCCCCGACGGTGGAGCAGGCTGTGCAAACCGTGCCTGCAGAGAGCGCTGCGCAGAAAAAGGCGCAGTCTCTTCCACAGCCGCAGGGCCGAGACCCCGCCCGGGCCCAGCCGAGAGGAACGCGAGGGAGCGCCCAACCGCAGAGGACCGGTCCGAGCAGTAAGCGGACTCTACAGGGCTGCGCATCACGCGCGCTTCCACGGTTTTGTTGGGAGCCTTTTCAACTGCTGTCATTACCCCATCGCCGTCATTCTTTAAACTTAAATCTGGCCCTCTGCCAATATTGAATGAAATCAATCCCTTTTCGGCTTACCTTCGTCATAGGACACCTAATGGTGATCACTTACGCCAACATTGATTTCATGATACAAATCTTAAAACTGATTTTGGTTTGATTGGAAAACTCGTTGAATGCATAGCAAAAAAAACTAAAGCTAAGTTTAGCTTCATGGGTTCTTGTGAAAAATGTACAACAAAATGCGCATAAATGGTTGGGGGTATGAGGTTATTTGAAAGTGCTTTTTGCAGTTTAGTTCCAATTTTGCCACCAAGTGGCGGCCTATAAACAGTGGCTTGCCACACTGCGCTCAAACTCACAGAACACCTTTCTCCCAGTTAAGGAAGTAAATCCTGCAACTTTCATAAAAATCGGTGAAAGTTCCCAGTTTACCATATTCTGCTTTTTTTGTGAAGTGGCCCAAGAAAAACGGTGCAAAAAGGGTTAATGCTGAAACCAGCCACAAAACTCTCTTTACCACATACTACATACTGAGTGTCAACATAAGCCATATTTTATCACTTGACTTCGGGCGCATGAGAAATCGCTGTGCGAAAATGTGGTCATTTCCCCTTTCAGTGGCAAAAAGCGCCCCCTATATTTGTGCACCTTAAATCAGCCGCCGTAATTTTCATCCAAATCAAAGTAAGAGGTCCTAACCTATAATGATATGCATGAAATACCTTGGCTGACTTGGGGCGCAAGCCACACAACCCCTGGGAAAGTGTGCATAATTACAAAAAGTAGTGATTTCCAGCGCCACCTATGGGCTGTGCCTGAAGTCAACCACCAAAATTCACATTTTTGGAGAGTCCATAACCGATAGACTTGCACAAATGAAAATCAATTTGGCTCACTCAGGGCGCATAGAAATACAGACATTCAAAAACCTAATTTAGGTGATTTTGCCATTTTGGCTGATTTTGACCCCAATATTCCAGGACCCCTAAAAAAATACCCGGTCCCTATTAAGGATAAAAAATGTTATTTTTGTTCATATCTAACATCCATCAATAAAAAAAAAAAAAATTGGACAAATCTGAAGGGGTCATGAATCACCTCCTGCCTGACTCATAAAAACCGGCTCTTAAAATGATTCCCTTGTTCGTTACTCAAGTGCCTCCTGTTGGCCAGCCAGGCGCTCATAAGATGCTGAGCTTGCTCATGTTCAGATATCCTCCGCCCTCATTCTGTCCTTGAGATACTTTTGACCAATGAGTGTAAAGATACAGGGGCTGACAGGCGCGTGCTTCGGAGGAGAGCCGCGAAATGCCTCTCCTGAGCTGGCAACAGAGGGTTGCATACGAGCAAGCCTTGTACATAGTTCTCAGATTGGGCATTCAAGATTTGGGTGGGATTGAAAATGCCAAATTTCTAAGGGGGGGGGGAGAAAGTCTAGCATGCAACCAGTTAAAATTAAGTTTAATTTCTAGTGTTAATGAACGTAATTGCGTTTAAAGGTGGCAGACATGTTACTGATGACACACGGGGTTGCTGGAGCATGCACACCATATGTATTTGCAATATTAAATTCTAAATCCTCTTCTCACTGATAACTCCCTCAATATATTGGTGCCCCCTTTTAAAATTGTTCTGGCAAATAAAAAGCCGGAAGAAGTGGAGGTTGGATATGGAATTTCCTGAAACTGCACTTAAATAGCCTTTGCTTGGATGGGAACTTTGTTCAATTTCTGTTGAAATTCAGCTGAAAAAAGCAGACTTTATTTTTTTATATTGTAAAAAGTCAGAAATGACGACCACTTTGATTTGACCACTGGGTATCCATTAATGCTGAAATAAACCTTGAGTGAATTCTTCATTAATGCCAAATCCTTCAGATACTGGAACTAAACAACCTGATGTTCCACAAGATCAGGAGCCCAGCAGTGATGAGACCAGGCGATCGCAAAGGAGGAGACAAGGTAAATATGCCCTGAATGCTGATTATCCAGGGCAGTGGTTCTCATACTGTGTACATTGGCTTTTTTCTGGACACAACAGCTGGTTATTTCCTCGGTGCCGTTTAATGTGGAATTGTGACCTCATTAAAAACACATTCTATCAAGTGGCTAAGAATGACATGAAGAATATCTGGTGGAGGGATGCAGTGCTTATTGGACTAATTGTGAACAATTCTGAAGCATATTGATATTCATTAAAGGAGGCCATTCAGTTTGGACTGGTGAATCTGGATTGGTGAAGCGTAAATGCTGGCCCCCAAACCTCACTATGTGACACATGTAAAAGACCTCTGATAAAGCAAATAAGGCAAATCTGCTTTGTTGAAATCCATTGGGAGAATTAAATATGAAATGATCACAAGTCCCTTTACCCCTGTCTTAATGGTAGGCTAATGGATAAGTTTATTTAGGCTACGAGGTGCAATAAGCACTTCATTAACTGGGGATTTTGTTCCTTGACATGGCAACGCTATAAAGGGAGCAAGGCCTACACTGTTGCCCATATCAGAAAAAGAATGTCACTTCAATACAATTGATCTCATTTAGATCAATGAGGAAAAATACCTTGAGTTATGGCCAAAAAATTAGAATTTTCATGCAAAGCTTCCCCTGGTGGCAAATAAGTCAGTTGCCTAAATTTAGTCAGATCTTCCTTTATGGTATCCAACTATCTGCCAAAAAGAATTGCCACATTTATATGCAGTGTCAAACTTAATATGCCTGAAACTCTGTGGGGATATGATTAAAAGAAGTAATACTCTGCATTAGATGAGCTAAATAAGAAAATCACCTGAAGTCTGGCCTTGCAAATGAGTTTTTTGGGGGGGTAGCAGCAACCACAAGTGCCCTCTACAAATGACGGCAGCTGGGGCAGGCATAGGCCGAGAGGCGCTGATTGAGAGCTGGGGCAGGCATAGGCCGAGAGGCGCTGATTGAGAGCTGGGGCAGGCATAGGCCGAGAGGCGCTGATTGAGAGCTGGGGCAGGCATAGGCCGAGAGGCGCTGATTGAGAGCTGGGGCAGGCATAGGCCGAGAGGCGCTGATTGAGAGCTGGGGCAGGTGTTGGGGTCGGTGTTCCTCCTGCCCACACCGAATAAAGTATCTTCAACTCCCTCTGAGTGAGTTTAAATTCTTTAAAATACAAAGAACTTGGTCCCACTAGTTGTATGATGGAAACAGTCAGTTATTCGCGAGCTGCCACGTGTGAAATATTGACTAAACGTTTTCCGTTCACACAGGGAACAGAAGATCCAGAAACCGTGGTAGAGGACAAAT
Source organism: Gymnothorax reevesii (assembly GCA_029721435.1). Classification (NCBI taxonomy): domain Eukaryota; kingdom Metazoa; phylum Chordata; class Actinopteri; order Anguilliformes; family Muraenidae; genus Gymnothorax; species Gymnothorax reevesii. The sequence continues at coordinate 1,860,431 of CM056585.1, read as the reverse complement.
ACTGGTTGGTAACTCCAAGCCCAGTACGCTGCAGTTTGAGTCGGACTTTGATTTTGAGACTGCAAACGCTCAGTTCAACAAAGATGACCTTGAGAAGGAGCTGCAGGATGAGCTGAACGCTAAAGGTGCTTTGAGTCCCCTGTACACAGCAGGCGGCCCGTCACGGGACGGGAGAATAATCACGCAGCAGGGGGCCCGTCACGGGACGGGAGAATAATCACGCAGCAGGGGGCCCGTCACGGGACGGGAGAATAATCACGCAGCAGGGGGCCCGTCACGGGACGGGAGAATAATCACGCAGCAGGGGGCCCGTCACGGGACGGGAGAATAATCACGCAGCAGGGGGCCCGTCACGGGACGGGAGAATAATCTCACGCCTTCAGCAGGTGGTCAGTGCCTCGCTTGGGCTGGTGGTCTGTAGTTCAATCCAGACCTTTAACCCTTAGAGCGCTGAAATAAATTGGCAAAAGATTTTAAATTATCTGGTGCTGTTAAACCTATCGTGGCAACTTGTCGCCACAAGTTTTCAACAGCTTTGTTTTTGATGTCTGACATCATTGAGCAACAATAGCTGCATTCAGTGTTCTAAGGGTTAATCTGATTTGAGCTGGTTTTGGGAAGATTAGATGCTTCCAGATTAGTTGTCCAGTGGTTCAGGGAATACATTCAGCCAACGAATGTCATGATTCAGCTTAACTGAGGCGATGCTCTTCTGATCAGATGCCAAAGATGAAGTGGAGGAGAAGGTTGACTCCGGAGTGGACACTCAGAACAGTGAGGGCACCGTCGAGGAAGATCCCTTCGGTCCCAAGTGCTACTACGACAAAACCAAGTGCTTCTTCGACAACATTTCATCTGAGCTAAAATCCAGGTATTTGGTCGGATTTCTGCTTTAATACTCAATTTTGTGATGGCAGTATGGCAGTTGCCATAGTTGGTGATAAACTGTTAATTTTCTGCTGAGGTCTTGTTTGTGTTTATTCCTGGGCTCCTCAGACGTACCACTTGGGTAGAGGAGAGGAAGTTGAACGTGGAGACCTTTGGGGTGCCGGGCCGCTTCCTGAGGGGCCGGGGGTTTCGGGGGGGCGTCCGCGGACGGAGGGGACGGGGCGGGGCGCAGCGTGTGCCCCCCGCGCAGAAAGTGGGCTCCGGGGGGGCGTAGTGGGCCAGTAAGTGTCCTTATTCAAGTGCCCTTGAGTTGTGCTCATGCTGTAGCGCCGCACTGGAGCCTCTCCCTCCGTCTTGTGTTTCAGGCCCCCGGAGCCGCAGAATCTTCACCAGGGTGCTGCAGTTTATTTTCTTTTCTGCTTTATCACTTCCAGTGTATTTAAGTTCTGTCTCCACCCTGTAATATATCTGGCCCTAAACTGACAAGTATTTGAAATTGGATAGGAAGTGAATTTTGTAAAGCTATGAAATTTCTCAAATGAACTGCTCATAATTTGTCCTCATTTGTTTCAAATACTGTTTTATAACCTTTTTAACAATTGCAATAATTTTTGCTCCTTTTTGGAACAAAGCCTTCAAATGTTTGTATGTGCAATCAAGACGCATTACTACAAATGCTTCACTTCCTACACAATTAGTATTAGAGATGCAGACTGATGTAAGCATGTGGTCACATGATGCGGAGTCTGTGAGAGCACTTTATTTTGAACTCTTTACATTGTAAATATGGCACTGAAGCAGTGGAGTGTGAAGGCTAAAGATTGCCTTAATGGCCTAAGAGATGAGCATCCCCTGAAACAGTGTTTCCGGACCCTACTCTTGGAAATGCCCTGCCCTGAGCACACTTATCCCTGACTGAAGGGCTCGGCTCCTGCACTGCGCTAATGAGCTGATCGGGTGTGCAGAGCAGGGTTCTCCAGGAGCGGGGCCAGGAAACGCTGCCCTAAGTGACATTTAGTTAATATTTATATAAAGGGGCATTTTGTTTTGAGATTTCTGTAAAATGGCAGAAATGCATCTGATGTGATGAGTAAATCTGTACTACCATCCATTGCTAATTAAAATACTGCTCCGAGCAACAGTATGGGCGTCCGCATTGTGGAATTTTTGAGAGCGAGAGAGATATGCATACATACCCATACATCATGAGACAAGATGGACAATGAGGGACCTCTCAGCTGTATATACAGTGCCCTCCGTAATTATTGGCACCCCTGATTAATGTGTTCTTTAGCTTCTAATAAATTCAGTTTTTTTTTTTTTCCTAAATATAGGACCACAATGGGGGGGGGGAAAAGAGGAAAATCCAACCTTTAATTCAAGTGCTTTTATTCAGTGGGGAAAAAAAATCCAACAAAACCGCACCTAATCTTCCCCTAATGTTTCACAAGATGGGAGAATACAGTAAGAGGGATCTTCCATTCCGCTTTGCACAATCTCTAAATCATCCAGTGACCTGGGTCCTCTCCTCTGCATTCTCCTCTTCAGCTCACTCCACAGGTTTTCAATGGGGCTGAGGTCTGAGGACTGAGATGGCCATGGGAGGAGGTTGATTCCGTGTCTGAACCATTTCTGTGTAGATTTGGCCACATGTTTAGGGTCATTATCTTGCTGAAAGACCCAGTGACGACCCATCTTCAGCTTTTGGGCAGAGGCCACCAGATTTTGATTTAAAATGTCCTGGTATTTCAAAGCGTTCATGATGCCATGCACCCTACCAAGGTTCCCCGGGCCTCTGGAAGAGAAACAGGCCCACGGCATCACCGATCCTCCCCCATACTTCACAGTGGGCATGAGGTGCTTTTCTGCATACTCATCTTTTGTGTTCTGCCAGACCCACTTAGAGCTTTTTTGGCAACAAACACTATCTTGGTCTCATCTGACCAAAGCATACGGTCCCAGTTGAAGTTCCAGTATCACTTGGTGAACTCCAGATGTTTGCGTTTGAGTGAGAAAAGGTTTTTTCTGTGCATGCCTCCTGAACAGCTTGTTGGCATGTAGATGGTGCCTGATGGTTGTTTTGGAGACTTTGTGGCCCCAAGATGCTACCATTTGTTGCAATTCTTTAGCAGTAAGCTTTGGAGAACTTTTTATTTCTCTTACCATCCTTCTCCCTGTGCGTGGAGGCAAAATAACCTTGTGTCCTCATCCTTGTTTACCACTGTTCCAGTTTTAAACTTCTTAATGATTCCTCTGACAGTAGATATGGGCAGGTGCAGGCGAGTGGCTATTTTCTTGTAGCCATTGCCGGAGTTGTGAAGTTCGACACATCTGCCTTACTTGAATAGTGTTCCTTTGTCTTTCCTATGTTGAATAGCGGATAAGAGAAATGGCCTGTCACGTCATATTTATACCCCAGGGAAACGGGAAGGGATGAATTAGGCCTACTGATACTCTGATCAACTTTGTAAACCACCAAGAAATGACAAATACCTCAATTACATTTATTTCCTAGGAATTGTTAGGGGTGCCAATAATTGTGGAAGAGGTGATTTTATGAAAAATAAGTCAGGGATTTCCCCCCCCTTAAAATTAACTTGAGTTGAAGGGTACATTTTTCCACAATTTTCAGTGTGAGTATGCTTCTGCTATAAAAAATTGAATTTAAGGCTTTTAACTTATCACCAGGGGTGCCAATAATGAGGGCGTTGTATGTCTGCACCAAATATTGACAATCAAAACCATCAACCATGAATAAATGAATCGAGTACTTGTTTTTTGTAGTCCGATTTTTCTCCACCTCCCACAGCTTAAATCAAGGAAGGGTTAAAATGATGTTTGCGTTTAAATTTGACGGTTTGGGAGCCAACTTTTTCAACGTTCTCTATCAATACTCAGATCTTTGTCTCCATCTCTTATCGCGTCATTTCTGATTTTTCTTGCCTCTATGAAAGGCTGCTTTACTGGTAGTTGGTCCCCATGTTGCGGAAAAATTCCAAACGTATAAGTTTACAAGAATCTGCCCCAAACGCTTCATTAAGTACAACTGGCCCGGAGCACCTGAAGTCCGCCGGAATCCCCGAGGATCACCAGGCTGGATATAGCAGCGCGCGCACAGAAGCTCACTGCATCTTGGTCTGTAGGAGCCGTCAGTCTTTAAGCTGCTGTACGGGGCCGAGACACTGTCTCCATTTGGCAGCATTTCGATGTAGCTGAATCAGTAGGGAAACTGCAGAGAAACTAATGCTTACTGTCCGGCACCCATGATGTGCTCTGGATCGGTCGGTTTAGCTGACCTTTCCTATTCCAGTGGTCAATTTCTACATGCAGTCAGTCCATTCGGAAGAGCTCTTGAACCTCAGAGCTGAAGTAAGTTTTTACAGGTAAATATGCCTGAAAACATTTAAGTGTGAAACACACGTCCATCACACAGTCGGGTGTTCTCATTATTTAATTCCATATAGTATCTCAAGTTAATTGCAGTACGCATAAATACCTCAGAGAAACATGATCCCTCTACCGTTCCCTGTTTTTACATTATAAAGGAAAGAATCAGATGGGTTTAAAAACAAAGTAACCTCACTCAGTCCAAACCTCACTCAGTCCACCGTAAATCTGGTTCGTTTTGCACGCCGCTTCCTGAATAACACGGTCAGCGTAATTTTACGTATTATTCATTGCGTTTGTGCATTATAAAAATCCTGAAGTTTACGCGACGATGTACGTATCACTCGCTGTGAATTTAAGAACAGCCGTACGACTCCAGCGGTGATAGTGGTCGGCTACGCTGGTAAAAACTGGATTGTACCAAAATTGACATTCATCCAAGCGTATATCAGACTTCCAGCAAATGTTTATTCATTGCCGATCCCTAAAATTTATATATTTTTTCATGTTACCACCTGAGAATAACTCTGGGCAATTATTTCGGAAGGGTTAAGTTCTTGGCTAAATATTTTATCCATGTGTGGTGAGCCTGCAAATCTATAACCCCCCCTATTTTTCCAACGGATTGGAAACTGTAGTATGTAATAGGAGGTTGCTTTCGTGATAAAATATTAGATTAAAAAGAAGCGTTTTTATAGATAGCTATTAATAGAGCCCGAAAATGTCGGTAGCGTTCGCTTCGGCTCGCCCACGAAGTAAAGGGGAGGTGACACAACAAACCATCCAAAAGGTAATGTTTTTTTTCCTCGGGATGTGCATTGTGAATATTTCTGCTATTTTGGTTATTCCGGTCTGATTGTGACTGTTAGGATTTACAATCCTAGAAACTGAAGATGAAGCGCTGAATGTCAGCGATTGTGGGGAGACAAAACACTGCATATGGCATTTACTGCAGGTGCATTCCCTATGATAATTGTCCGGTTAAAATCACTGCAGAGATATTATTTGTTTACATGCAGGTTATACTTGTATAATACGTGTACATTAAGCAGTTAAAGCCATTGAATTTATATAATTTGGGAATAGGTAGAATGCCTCGATTGTAGCCTTCAAATGCAGGCTACTTATGAGTACATAATTAAATAGAATTGGAGCCCATATTTTAGGAGGACGTTCCGGATGATCATTTGCTAACCATCAACCGTAACATTGACAAATCCGATGCTCGCATTATGGGCTCGGGCTATGGCTCCTGAGCGTCCCTCTTGGGATATAGATGACGGCTAATTTGCAGTGATGCAATAGAATATGTTTTTACCCCATTACATCAGTTGAAAAGTCTTACATAGGCTACGCTAATTACGCTGTCGAGCTTTGCCTGCAATTCAGCTTTGTGGGGGAAAAAGTGATGCTGTCCTCATAAAATAAAGAAGCCGCTCGTTCTGCTATTGAACTGTGGCTGCGCATCTCGACGGTCCGCGCTGTGCTGTGTGATAATGGAAGGTGCGCAGCAGTCACTTGGGAGCAGACGGTCTGTCTACAAGCATCCAGACCTTTGTTCCTCTCGAGCCAGCGCGCAAGGACAGAGCACGAAATTGGGACTGGAGCCCGCATGACCCAGATTTTCTCAGGTGTCCTGACGCTGCTGACCCCAACGAGAAATCCATGTGATGTGGTCTCGTGTTTCATTGTTCTCGTGTCAAACACGTCGGTTCTTTGCGGGGAACTCATTGACATCTCCTCCGTGTTTGTCAGTGAATGTGACGAATGGATGTGCTGTAATGGCGTGCAGCGGAAATGGATTTGGTCCCCTTTTCGCGCAACTGTTCAGAGCAAGACAACCTCCTGCTCGCCATGGGTGAAACATGTGACCCAGATGTATTTTGGAAAGATAATTCGTGTGAGATTAGTAGAGCACCGTACAAGAAAAAAATAGTGGGAATTTAAAATTGCTTTCTCATTTTGATCAATTTTCTTTTTCAATGCATCGCGTTAAAAGATGGCACGACGTGTTATTACCCGGCGACAGAACCATTCGCCACATGCTTGTGACAAACCATGATGAGAAAAATATCTATCATTTAACAAATGTTCTCTCCAAAGATGCTAGATGAAAATCATCACCTGATACAGTGCATCATGGACTATCAGAGCAAGGGGAAAACTGCGGAATGCACTCAGTGAGTATATATTTTAGTACAATAAAGAATAGTTAAACATCTTTTGGCCGGCTCTTGAAGCTGTACTCATGCTGATAGTCAGCATTTCACCTTAGTTTTATTCAACACCATTCTGTATTTTCGCAGGTATCAGCAAATACTTCACAGAAATCTGGTTTATCTGGCGACAATTGCCGATTCAAATCAAAACATGCAGTCATTGCTACCAGCGGTAAGTTAAAACCTTGTGTGTTTGTATTTGTGTGTGTGTGTGTGTTTGTGCGTGCGTGCATGTGTATTTTGTGTGTGTGTGTGTTTGTGCGTTTGTATTTTGTGTGTGTGTTTGTGTGTATATGTGTGCGCTTGGGTATGTGCATGCGCTCGTGCGTGTGTGCGTGCGTGCGTGCGTGTGTGTGTGTGTGTGCGTGCGTGTATGTGTGTGTGCGTGCGCGCTCCAACACTGATTGGTGGGGAAAGCTGAACTGTCAATTCCCCTCTCATCTTCAGCCACCCACTCAGAACATGAACATGAGCTCAGGGGGGATGGGACAAGGCAGCGGCAGCCAATCCCTGCACCCGCAGGGTAACCTGAATGACAGCATGGCCCCTGGGTTACCGCCCACCTCACTCATGCAGGGCCAGATGAGCAATGGTGAGCTTCTGCATGTGTTTTTGTTTGGCCGTTTGTCTGTGAGCCTCCACTCCGCCTGCCCGCCCACTTCCTGTCCCCTCACCTGTCACCTGCGTTGTTGCTCAGCTCACTTCCTACTGACCAGTCCATTCTCATCCTGTGGTTCTGTCTATAAGTTTATCATAAGGAAAGAGAACAAAGATAGGACAGACAGAATGACAGAAGCTTTTTTTGTGAGTCTTTCCTTGCTATCTTTCCATTATTTTCCTCCATCCCTTGGTTTTTGTTGATCTTGATGAACTGAATGTGTTGTGCTGCCCCCTGGTGGTCACTGACAGTGTGAGGGTGTATTGCCAGGCTCCAGTCACGCCTCCATGCAGCAGGCAGGCCAGGCGTCCCTGCCTTCCACCTCCATGAGTATGCCAGCCAGTAGCCACGGCTCGGCTGCAGGTTACAGCCACTCGGTGCCATCGTCTCAAGGCATGCAGATGCAGAACCAGGGCCAGCCGATGGGGAGCTACGCCTCCCGCAACAACCTCAACGTGCAGCCCAACCAAGGTGAGCCGGGCTGACACAGTCCTGTGACCATCATGCACACCTCTCCATTCGAGCAGAGGCTCTGCTCCTCTTCGATCCATCTTTGCTCCTGTGTTCCTCGCACAGACTGTAGGGGCACAATCCATGATTTATGAGCATCTTGGGGACATACGTTTGTTTTGCCCGGTCAGCTGTATCTCACTTTCTGAACTGTACCTGTGCGACCGCCTTTTAGCACCGCGTTGCTCCTCTTCCGCTGAAATGCACAGCTCACTTGAGCCAGGGAAAAACTGCGGATGTCATACAAAGTCAGTTCTTCTCACCCGGCAAGAGGGAAAACTCTCAATCACTGAATTTCTCTTCCAATGAATCAATGCTGTCAGGCTTTCAGTCTGTTCCATTCAGAATAACTGCCGTTTTCCACCTTTGATTCACATTTCCATCCTGAATCTATAACCTCAGCACTCCAGGTTAGTTTCTGGAAGTCTTTTTTTCCATGCAGTCACATCCTTTACTGCTGCACAAAGTTGAGAGCATACAACCTAACCTGCTGTTGCGCAAGCATTTAAATATGTTTCTTTGGTTCCAATTAATGTCTTTGAATTACTGAGGACGGTTTGCACTGCCTGGAATTGGATAAAAAAACAAGTCAATCAGTACTTAATTGTGGGTGTGAACTATACCTCTGCTTTGCGCAGATGAGCCTGAGCAGAGCATTAAAGTGAGTGCGTTTCTGTGAGGGATTGTATGAGGTTTCAAAGGACAACTGAAGTCCTTGAGAGACAAATCTAAATGTAAATCAATGGTAGGAAATCATGTGTTTTTATATCTCATGACTATAATTGATAGGAGTGTGACATAGCATGTTGAATTTTTGCTTCAGAAAACTGATTTTTTTTTTTGAAAACCGCTGGCTTGTTTTTAATAATTTTTTTTTTTTTTAAATTTGGTATCTGCAATCCCACCTGTATCTGGAATGCCCAATTCCAGAACTATATACAAGGCTTACTCGTATACAACCCACTGTTGCCAGCTCAAGAGAGAAACCGTTCGCCTCTCCTCCGAAGCACGCCCCTGTCAGCCCCTGCATCTTTACACTCATTGGTTGAAACTATCGCAAGTTCAGAACGAGGGTGGAGGAAACCCAAGCTTGATTGAGCTTAGATTCTCACTGACGAGCGCCCAACTGGCCAACATATGAGGCGCTTGAGCAACAAACAAGGCAATCATATTTAATTTCCCTTCCCAGCAGTCCCTTCCCAGTTTGCATCCCTGCAGAGCTTAAGCCAATCGTGCGCTATTCTGAAAAAGCTGCCCGCCACTGTTGGTTGGTATGACCAGGGATCGAACTCAGGCCATAGTAATCACTACTGAGTGAGTGAACCCCGCGGCTACAATTGGCTTATTATAGCTGCAGTGGTTCAAACCAAGGACAACAATGTTTTTCTGTTGCAAAAGATAATTTTTATGAACTGCTGGATATATACTATGGGCATTTATATAAGGCAGTTTACACATCAGGCTTAGCTGAGGAATGTCACTCATACAATTCCTAGGAAACAGGGATGGGACTGAACTAGTCCATATTCTAAACTGGTAACAAAAGGGCGCTGGCGTGAATATTCAATAAATGGTTCGGATGTGCCTTCCATTGATTGAATAGTGTAACTGTGTCCATAAATAGAGTAGCTCTATGTCCGCTGGCATCAACATCGGGATAGGGGTCTATTTATATTACATTTTAACTGCTCAAATGGCTGGGATCTTCATTGGCATATTTTGAAATTCATACTTTGTCAAACGTTTTAAATGGAAGACAGGTCTGGACTGTAGGCAGACCAGTCTAGTACCTGTTTTGCTTGATGACAGCACTGCGTTGTTCTACCATTTGCAGAATGTGGCTTGGCATTGTCTTGATGAAATAAACAGGGTCACCCTCTAAAAGATGTCATCTAGAAGACAGCATATTTAAGATGTCATCTAAAAAAAAGCATATTTAAGATGTCATCTAGAAGACAGCATATTTAAGATGTCATCTAGAAGACAGTATATTTAAGATGTCATCTAAAAGACAGCATATTTAAGATGTCATCTAGAAGACAGCATATTTAAGATGTCATCTAGAAGACAGCATATTTAAGATGTCATCTAGAAGACAGTATATTTAAGATGTCATCTAGAAGACAGTATATTTAAGATGTCATCTAGAAGACAGTATAGTTAAAATGTCATCTAGAAGACAGAATTTTTAAGATTTCATCTAGAAGACAGTATATTTAAGATGTCATCTAGAAGACAGCGTATTTAAGATGTCATCTAGAAAAAAGCATATTTAAGATGTCATCTAGAAGACAGCATATTTAAGATGTCATCTAGAAGACAGCATATTTAAGATGTCATCTAGAAGACCGTATATTTAAGATGTCATCTAGAAGACAGTATAGTTAAGATGTCATCTAGAAGACAGCATTTTTAAGATTTCATCTAGAAGACAGTATATTTAAGATGTCATCTAGAAGACAGCATATTTAAGATGTCATCTAGAAAAAAGCATATTTAAGATGTCATCTAGAAGACAGCATATTTAAGATGTCATCTAGAAGACAGCATATTTAAGATGTCATTTAGAAGACAGTAAATTTAAGATGTCATCTAGAAGACAGTATATTTAAGATGTCATCTAGAAGACAGCATATTTAAGATGTCATCTAGAAGACAGCATATTTAAGATGTCATCTAGAAAACAGTATATTTAAGATGTCATCTAGAAGACAGTATATTTAAGATGTCATCTAGCAGACAGCATATTTAAGGTGTCATCTAGAAGACAGTATATTTAAGATGTCATCTAGAAGACGGTATATTTAAGATGTCATCTCGAAGACGGTATATTTAAGATGTCATCTAGAAGACGGTATATTTAAGATGTCATCTAGAAGAAAGTATATTTAAGATGTCATCTAGAAGACGGTATATTAAAGATGTCATCTAGAAGACGGTATATTTAAAATGTCATGTAGAAGACAGCATATTTAAGATGTCATCTAGAGGACAGTATATTTAAGATGTCATCAAGAAGACGGTATATGTAAGATGTCATCTATAAGACAGTATATTTAAGATGTCATCTAGAAGACAGCATATTTAAGATGTCATCTAGAAGACTGTATATGTAAGATGTCATCTGGAAGACAGCATATTTAAGATGTCTTTTAGAGGACAGTATATTTAAGTTGTCATCCAGAAGACGGTATATGTAAGATGTCATCTATAAGAAAGTATATTTAAGATGTCATCTAGAAGACAGCATATTTAAGATGTCATTTAGAAGACAGTATATTTAAGATGTCATCTAGAAGACAGTATATTTAAGATGTCATCTAGAAGACAGCATATTCAAGATGTCATCTAGAAGACAGTATATTTAAGATGTCATCTAGAAGACGGTATATTTAAGATGTCATCTAGAAGACAGCATATTTAAGATGTCATCTAGAAGACGGCATATTTAAGATGTCATCTAGAAGACAGCATATTTAAGATGTCATCTAGAAGACAGCATATTTTAGATTTCATCTAGAAGACAGCGTATTTAAGATGTCATCTAGAAGACAGTATATTTAAGATGTCATCCAGTAGACGGTATATTTAAGATGTCATCTATAAGCCAGTATATTTAAGATGTCATCTAGAAGACAGTATATTTGAGATGTCATCTAGATGACAGTATATTTAAGACGTCATCTAGAAGACAGCTTATTTAAGATGTCATCTAGAAAACAGAATATTTAAAATGTCATCTAAAAGACAGCATATTTAAAATGTCATCTAGAAGACAGTATATTTAAGATGTCATCTAGAAGACAGTATATTTAAGATGTCATCTAGAAGACAGTATATTTAAGATGTCATCTAGATGACAGTATATTTAAGATGTCATCTAGAAGACAGTATATTTAAGATATTATCTAGCAGACAGCATATTTTAGATGTCCTCTAGAAGACAGTATATTTAAGATGTCATCTAGAAGACAGTATTTTTAAGATATCATCTAGAAGACAGCATATTTTTTCTCCAAAATGCATCAATATCCCTCTGCATTATTGGTAACAACGCAAATGTGTAAATTACTCGTACCATGAATAGACGCTTTTGGGCTTTACACTGATATTATGAGAAGGTAAAATAAAGTAATATCATTTTTTCCTTTGAACACAATCACCATATTTACCATAACCCCTTCGCGCAGAAGCCAAGACTGACTATTTATGCGTTACCTTATTTAAGGCTTTATAATTTAAGATTGCAGCTTCACAGACAGGAAAGGAGTGGCTCAACTGAGCCAAGACACCTGACGCATCTAGAGTTCCATGGTATTTCAGTTTATTTTCATGATTTTTAGAGAGAAAATGGGTTTCAGACATTAAAAAAAAAAAATTGTCATGAAAATTCAGCATTGAAGTTGTTAAAAAAAGAAGAATACTGAGAATTGAAAAATGGCTTAGCAGTAAAACTATACATTTCTGGGATCATAAACTCCTTGACCACAAGTATAAATCATCTGGGCCCGGTTGTTCAAAGCTGAGTTAACTTTAACAGGTGGTTAAGTCTAAACTAAAGCATCTACATCTCTGAATAAAAGGACAGGTGTTTGTATGTTTTTGGTGCATTTTGTATGTTTCCCCCTGATTAATTTAAGAATTGAAAAGCACTCGTTTACGCAGCTTTGAACAACCGGGTCCTGAGCATTACATTATAAATTATCCTCTGTCTTGGAGCCAGATAAGACAGCTGTCCTGTTGGCTCCCCGAACTCTTAAGATTCCTCAAAATGGTGCACTGTCAAATCATAAAATAATCATATATTTGACACAAATCAACTTTTGACACATTAAATTCAATATGAGTATGAATTCAAAGTGATTTTGGTTGAATTTTGCATGAGTTTATCAATATAGGTGCAGTTGGACATCATTGGTCACCAGTAACCTCTCCAAACACAAAACATTCCTTTTCTCCATGATAACGTTTAGAATTTTGTCAATTTTTCTGCAGAGTCCCATAAGTCAGCACACACTCACTAAAGGAACTGCTAATTTTACTGTCAAAACATTCACACTGCAATAAAAAGCCAGGAGGTCCCACTTCTGAGCTCGCCACCTGATATAAACACTTTCCACACCTTATAAGGAGCAAGTATAACTCACTAACTCAGTAATAGCTGAAATATACCCAATTATAACAGAACAGACAGTCCAATATTAGAAAAAATCTGACAATATTCTATCCTAGATGAAACAGAATGGTGCAGTGGTAACGCACCAGGGGATCTACCGAAGTCCTTGAGCTGTTGGCATAATAAACAAGCCGAAATATCGGCCTTCGATTTTGTTGAATACGGCATATAGCCCAAAACAAAAAAGCACATTGAGCTAAATGTAACCGCAGTAGCAGTATTTCTTCATAGAATCCCTCCTCCAGAGACAGATGTATCTGGTAGAAGCAACCCTCCGGTCCTGTTTCATTCGGATTAATTCCCATTGATTATGTCCATACCTCATTTAAATCCCGTAAATGTAACTGAGCACTTCAGGCTGGTTTTGGATGTCTTCTTTTTTCTTTGGATCGTGTCATTTACAGCTGCGCAAGAGTGCCCAACGTTAAGAGAATACAACCTACCTCGCTCTTACGCAAAGGCTCATATACTCTTCTGATTATCCAATCAGTGTCTTTCAGTTACAGTGGAAAGTTTATATACTCTGGCCTTGGATACGAAACGAGTCAATCAAGACATCATTACTGTAAAACATTGTATGATATGAGGACGCTTGTCTAGTGCATTTCAGCTTTACATTTTTCCATTAATTCAGGGCTATTCCCTGTTTCATTTGCGAACATTGTCTGCACTATTCTCAGATAGAACATTGAAATGTGAATGATAAATACATGCAGTTCATCAGCCTGCAGCCAGTCTTGCTTTTTTTAGCGGGAGTTTGCCCTCACCCCTCCCAGCTCATTCCCTGGAAACCCGGTCCCCTCCCTTCATTTGTTCTGCCCTGCCCCTCTGCTTTGGCCCCTGGCTCGCTGGTCCTTACGGATGCTTGACCCTTCTCATCCTGCCCTGACTCCCTTTTTTTTGTTCATTTAACCTGAATTCAGGTGTCTCTACTTTCATTCCTGCCCGCAGCCACCTTTTTACAATGTGCTCGTTTCTTTTAATGTGCGTTATTTCCCCACGATCCCTCCAGTCACAATGATGCACCAGCAGGCTACGACGTCTCCTTACTCCTCAGCTCAAGCCGGAGGCCAGCTCTACCAGGGCCCGCAGTCCATGGGTAACCAAGGCAACAGCATGATGGCACAGAGACCCATGGGATCTTACCGTCCCTCCCAGCAAGGTAAGGGAGGGTGTCGGCGTCTGGTGTGCGTTCAGCCAGATGGTCACGCAGTTTACACTAGGGCACTATCCCTGCTCCTGGAAATCTTCCATCCAGGAGGTTTTCATTCCAAGAGGTCCTGTTTAGCTGCTAATGAGTAGAGTCTGGTGTGCCTGACTAGGTTTGCTGTGAAACCCCACAGACTGGTAGTTCCTCAGGAGCGTGGTTGATGACACTGCCCTTCAGGATAACTCCCAAGATTTCTGTGCAACAGGTTTTCTCATGAAGAGGGCTAATTAAATTCTTATGGGTGCTGGAGACAATGGCATTTATTTGCTTATGTTTACTTTGAATTGTTTTACCAGGATAATTGCTCTGAGATTTAAAATCTCTTTTTTTAAGTGAGTCCTAGCTGAGCTAGCCACACAGTTATGACATCACTCACACAAAATCGACAATACAATCAAAAATAAACAAGTTAAAATTTAAGCATAAGTTTTTTTTATTAGAAGGCATAAATGGTAAAACAATTAACATGCTACAAAAAAAAATTCACCACTTCCACTGCAGGCCTTTTGTACAGTCAGAAGTAATTCATCTTGCTAGCAGAGAATCATCAACAGTACTCTAATGCTGAAAATACTGACACAGATAAGGTTATAGATGCCCAAGCAAGGCTTTAAATATCAGAACGTTCCAGCGTTTTAACCTATAACAGATCAAATAGGACCATCTTACATGAGGGTAATAATTACAATGTTGAAAGTGCTCTGCTATTGGTTAAATACCATAACGCACTGTGATGGATCATGCCTAAGAGATTGAGAGACCTCAGCGGCACTAACATATACAAGACATTACAGATGTAAACAAGAGCAATCCGAGATTTCTGATCTCCGCCAAAGGATGAAATTGATACAAATGCAAATGCGGATCCGGATCATCACCAAAATTTAATGGAGTCGTCCCTGGACCAAGATCTATCTCTGGTAAAAATTTCATAAAGATCCATCCAGTAGTTTCCGAGAAATCTTGTCCACAGACAGACAAACAAACAGACAAATAAATAAATAAAATAACGGACCCGATCGCATTATCTCCTTGGCGAAGATAAAAAGTGGCATAAAACTGGTACTAAGAACTGTCTTTTTAGCTAAAAATGAAAAACAATTCATATCAACTTTTTTTCAGCCGATTAATGTGAAAACTGAAAGACCCAGCATTGTCGGCCATAAATCCTAAATATTTGTAAGCAGATACAAATTCAGTGGTTTTGCCATTACTCGCCATGATTGGTTGATGGTCCAATTATTTCTGCTAGAATTAGTGAAAAGCATTACTTTGGTTTTATCAAGATTCAAGAACAGCTTCAGACCAACTAGCATCTCTTTTAATTTAATGTCATCTGCATCATGGTGAAACTCAGCATTAGTAAAAGTCTCACAAAGCTCATTTTTATAAACACAGAACAATGAAGGACCCAGTATTGACCCCTGGGGTACACCATCAACAAAAGGAAGAAATGATAAGACCTTTATGCACTGAACATGACTAGATAATTATCAAACCAGTCAAGAGCAGCAGTAATAGGTGGTGAAGCAGCATGGGAGAATAAGCAGGCAGCTGTGTGGGCTGCCTGCTGCCGCAGCCAGTTAAGATTGATTGTTGTTGCTGCTTCTGGTCTCAGTCCATGTGAATCAGCACCCAGCACTTTGTCAGTGGGCACCTGAAAATTGTCAACAAAATTGTCCCCAGTGTGTTCGATGTGGACAGGGCATCAAACAGAAATGAGATGATAGTATCTCTGACTCCAGAAATGTGAAACTTTCTGAGATCAGGCATCTGATTCCCTCCAGACGCACCTTAACTGTACCTGCGGAGCTTTGATTCTCATGAAGCCTTGCTGTGCCACTTAAGCCAAGCCCCACACTCTGAACCTGATCTTTTTTTTTTTTTTTTGTCATCAATTCTGATAATTAGATTTAGAATTTACTTAGCTTTCTCTGCATTTCTCATGGCGTTACATGTGTTTTTTCGCTGTTTTTAGTGAATATTTCTGTCAGATTTTCTCACTTGGACAGTATGCTATGTGTGCAGGAAGGAGAATAGCACTATGTCAAATGGCAACAGAGCAGTTTGCTTGGGAATAGCAAGTATGGAACTGCAGTCTGAAGGAGAAAATGAATATTTCTCCATCACCGTTGGATAGAGCTGCAACAGTTAGTCAATTCAAGGATAAGTTGTTAACTGCTAAATCAATCACCAAGTATTTTGATAAGTGACTAATCAGTTCAAGTAGTTTTTACAGGAAAAAAATCGTAAAATGTCACTGATACCAGCTTCTTAAATGTGAATATTTTCGTGCATCTTGACTTCTGCTTGACAGTATATAGAATATCCTTGGGTTGTGGACAAATCAAGACATTTGAGGATGTTATTCTAGCCTTTTGAAAACATTTTGTCAGCAATTTTTCACCATTTTCAGACATCTATGGGACCAAACAACTAATCAATTAATCGAGAAACCAATTGACAGATTCATCGACAATGAAAATAATCTGCAGTTGGCGCCCTTTTGTTGAAACATTGTGCATCTTGTGGGTCAGGTTGTCATTGGGGAAAATAGTTTATCTTTATCTTTTGCTCTGAGAAAAGAAATTATGCAACGACCTGAAGTAAACAGATGGAATCTGAGGTTTCTGCACACCATCTCCATTTTCTCACTTTATCTCTCTTTCCTGTTCTCTCTCACACAAACACACTGGCTCTTTAAAATTTGCATTGGATTTAGAGTTTTTCTCGCCACTCCATTTCACACACATGAAACATTCCTCGGCACACAGTATTGGGATTGAATACAGCGTTTACATTGGGAATTTCTCTATTACACTGGATCAGTTATAATCTCTCACAACAAATATTCTTTTCGGGTTTATTTCAATTTGATTGACTATGGCCATAAAAGATATCCAATTGAATGAATTTACTCTATTATATGACCCCAATTCTTCAATAGGCAATATCTGCCCCCGCCCCCACCTCTTAGTCCACCAATTAGCAGTCAGCACATTGGGATAATGGTCAAACCAGCCAATTAACCGACCCTGGTGTCGCCTGTCTTGCAGGATCTGCACCGCAGTACATGGGACAAGACGAATTCTACGGAGAGCAGTATGGACACAGTCAGAGCTCCAGCGAGCCAATTAACCAGCAGTATTACCCTGATGGTAATAATCACAGCCCCCATTACTGCACATCCTACTCCACCTACTGCCATTTCGACTTCCAAACTCACGCTCTCTCAAGTGGGGCCTCTCCCAGTGATTCGATTTCCTCTTACAGTCCTCTAGTCAGTTTTACAGTCCACTGGGCACTGTGGATTCTAGGATCGGTCACTTCTGGTTGTGGTGTGCTGAAATTTCAGATCAGGTTTAGTGAATTATGCCGTCCTTGCTGTAATAAATGGTGTAGGGTACGGTTGGTGAGTGGAACACCGATTCCATGTTTTGCTCTCCTGTACATGGTTGGCCTTCAGATGTAATTGGATGATGGATTGAAGGGTTTCCTCCTGTTTGTGTTTCTCTGCAGGTCATGGGGATTATGCCTACCAGCAGCCGTCTTATAATGAGCAGAGCTACGAGCGCTCCTTCGAGGAGTCGTCCCAGCACTATTATGAAGGAGGTACATGACTTCAGTCCACTGCCCAGGCTGCATTAGCCTCAGCTGTGTAGCTCATGGCCAAATACTCAACACGACTGTAGAACATGTTAATCTGGTGCCAGTGGTGGTGCAATGGGTCGCGTTGTTGCCCATAGTAAGGTGGTTGAGGATTTGAATCTGGCCTGAAGCCTCTGTTTGGACTTTGCATGTTATCCCCGTGTTTGTATGAGGTTCTGCTGGGTCTGCTGGCATGCTCCCACAGTCCAAGACTATGCATATCAGGCTGTCTGTAGGTTCAAAGTAGCCTATGGGTGTGAGTGTGTGTGAATGGAGTGATCCATGCCATGGATTGGTTAGCTGTCCAGGGTGTGTCCCTGATTTTGCCCATGGAGAGTCAGAGGATTGTATGTGGCTTTGTTAGCATTATTTCAGTTTTGGATCCAAAGGTTCAGTGTCTGTTGAAAAAACGAATGAGGTTTTTGATAATTGTCTACAATATGGTCTTCGATAAAATAATGTGTGGAAAGCGCAGGTGTTTTCTTTGTGATAAGGTGATTGAATGCTTTCTTTAAATATGTTAAAGGGATTAACGAAGTGAATTATGTAGGATTCCTTCAACCAAGTGTTGTGAGTAGAACTCGGGGTCAAATGGAAGTTGACCAAAGATAAATTTAGCACTGATATTCGGAAATATTTCTTCACCCAAAGAGTAATTTCGATGTGGAACAGCTTGCCTGACTATGTTTTTGAGGCAGAGACCTTGGGGGTTTTCAAGAGCAGGCTTGACTTAAAGCTAGATACCATTGAGTCACTGAGTATCTGAAGGGATAGATTCACAATAGTATAAAGAAACTGGAGAGCTTAGTTGGGCTGAAAGGCCTGTTCTTGCCATTCATGTTATTTTATGTTAACCTTTTCTAAAATGAAAGGCTTCGAGACCTGTAAAGGTGAATGTTACTATTGACATGTTAAGATTGAAGTAATATGGAACTACATCACCCAGTGGTCCCTGTTCATTAGCTCATTCAAACGTCGTCCATGCTTGTAGTTCAATTTTTGATCATGAAAGCAAATCGTTAGCAACATGTGCATTTTAATGGGCACAGAGTGTTTAAGTTTCTCGTAGTTGCAGGGCAATGCATATGTTATATCACTTAACAGAACACAAACTGTTTTGGATGACAAATTAACACATGGTCCTTATTTTTTGCTGATTTTCAAAAATCCCATTAATATTTCCCATTAACACTGGAGTGTTGGAACCGGAAGAGGAAAAAGTGCTAACAGAGCTGCATATAAAATAATGAGCGAGTAACAACTCTGGTGCATGTTGGGATAGCTTCAATCCACCATGAATCTGACCTGGAATAAGTGGATTATGTAGTGGATGGATGGATGGATGGATAGAAAATGTTACCTCATTTTAAGGGATGAGTGGATTGGATGGCTTTTCTCCACTTTCCCACGGACTGTGTGCCATAATGTGACTGGTGTTTGTGTGTCTGTCCGCAGGGAATCCGCAGTACAGCCAACAGCAAGGCTCCTACCCGCAGGGCTCCAGTCAGCAGCCCTTCAGCCAGCCGCCCTACCCAGGCCAGCAGGGCTACAGCGGCCAGCAACAGGGCTACGGTACGGCCCCTCGCGGTCTGGAGCGGTGATGCTCACACAGGATATCTCAGGTCCACCAGCATGCCTCTAGCACGAAATATTGCGCACAACTTGCAACACGGCTTCCAACGACTACGATGCAGAATTGTACCAGAGAAACTACTGCAGAATTTTGCACTAAGAAGCTTGACTGCGTTGTTGCATGAAATCAGAACAAACAAAACTACTGACTGATTTTTTCTTCACACTTCTGTAACGTTCATTGAATGAAAGTCATATAACCTCTCAGTGGCTGAAATTACTCTGAAACTTAAGATAAAATTGGACCGAAGCATAAAAGTACTGGCGCTTGTGAGCTCATACAACACTGAAGCCCCAGATGAACCAGCTGAGCTATGGTGCCCATGGAACTGTGTGTTTTTGATGTAGAATAACTTCAATAGTTTGAATGAGGTCAGGACAGTAAGCATTTGGACAGTGACAACTGTGTTATTTCTCTGGCTCTGTAGGCCGCCATAATAGATTTGTAATGAAACAATTACGGTGTTGAAATGGAGATGTTCAGCTTTCATTGAACCATGTCAAATTACAACCATTTTTATGAAGTACCCCCCACCAATATTAGGGGCTCAAAAGTTATTGAACTAAGTAGCAGAGTCATGAATTAGATGAATTAAATATCAGTTTTAACACTCGCTGGCAAATCCATCTGCCTGCAGTCTGGAGCCATGGTCATTAACAGACACTGGTTTTCCTCCCTGGTCATGCTCTACCAGACCTTCATTTCAGCCTCACATTCTGGTCAGTTTTCCTCACATTTTGCCTTCAGGTTTGCCATCTTTTCCATCTTTCTAGGAAGTTGATCTGGTCAGTAATCTGAAAACCAATTTATTTCATTTTCTGTTTTATTCTGACTTTTCTCATTTTTGTTTTTGTAATTTTTTCAGTTGTGTTTAATTACCGCGTGTCTTTGTTTCCATACGCTGCCCTCGCCAGCCCTCTTCATTCTGGGGTCTATTCTCCCATGCGCTTAAGTCGAAAAAAGCGCGTAGCTACGCGCTTTTCAGCCTACGCGTATTCTCCCCTCGACTTAAGTCTGTGCATTACGCGCCTTGAAGGCACTTGCGCGCTTGGGGCGGAGCAAGGCCAAAATCGGGGCGTTTCCGGGCGTTTCTCATGCAAATAACACTTACGCGTATTCTCCCCCTGGCTTACGCGCTTTTTCTGTTAAGCGCTTTTGAGGGCTGTATTAAGGTCAAGCGCCAACATTAGGCGAGATTGAATATTGCGTTTGATGTCGATTATAGGCCGAATTTTAACATTACTTTTATTTTATTTAACATGGTAAAGGTTGAGACATTTAATATTCGATTGTTCTTCCTTATTTCTAAACTACATTTCTCAAAGCCATGATAATTTATCAAACGAAATCATCACATGATATTACGCATCAGCCTCTTCTCCAATCAGTTAAATTACAAACGCAAAACTATTAATTAATACGAGTATACATAAGACCATCATTCTACCATGCCCTCAAAATCTAAAGCCAAAATGCCAGTCCTGCATTTGCTTGCGCTCTTGCGTGATTGGGAAAGAGTAGAGGAGCGCGCCGAGCTTGAAGACGAACACGCATATATCTGCTTCGTTTGGACATCCTGGGACAAGCAAACATCGGGTGCATCCAGCGCTTTCGCCTGGACCGTGCAGGAGGCAATCATCTATCTTTGCCGACTTCTGGATGAACAACTATCCAGCCTCAGCAATTATCAACAAAACATACACGTTGTCATCAACGTCAGAACTGCGCTGTCGCTTCTGGCATCTGGGTCGTTTCAGAGAGTGGCTGGTGATGTCATACACATCACAGGCGTCTGTGTCAAGGTGTCTGACGCAGTTCGTTGGCGCTTCAAGTTCTTCTCCATGCATTTCCACTGCAGAGAGAGTAGATGACATCCCCTCCTCCTGTGCAGTGAAATGCACAGGGGATGATGGTTGCCCACTGTTGCGTGTACAGTTCTCCATAGAACCTGGCTTTTACAGCGCCCCGCAGATCTCTCCATTTATGCTTTATTTCGGGGATACTGCGCTTACATCTCACCACCGAAGCCACATCCAGAACGATTCGCAGATTAATTCCTCGGATCAGCCTTCATTGCTTGCTTGCCATACAACACCAACATCTGTGAAATTTGGTTTTCGGCTTTGGCTCGACGTCGCCATCATTGTCTTCCATGTTCTATTAACTAATGCGACTGCCCTATATGTTCGTGATAATCTAAAAATTTGTGATATTCTCACGAGTGAGGGGATTGATTTTCTATTTGAGGATATCTGAATTAACTAACTCGAGTCCTAGTAATTTCTTACCATTGGTAATACTGTGCAATTTAATGTGTGAATAAAGATATTATTAAATAGGCTACTCTAGATTGAGCCCTACCCTGGCAAATACCAAAGCACTATCCATTTGTTAATCAATTTTAGCCTTTAAAGAATAGCCGACATGGAAAGAATCATTATCAGTAAATGGGATAATTGATTATAATAAAGTATTAGGCACAAGTTCAAGTGAATGTGTCGCTCAAATCAAATAGGATGATAGGCTATGGATATGAATTCCGTCATTACTGAGGCGGTTTCGGGGCGGGGAGATGACCGCGTGCGGGGTAAGAATCCTTGTTAAAGCGTTTCCATGTCCTTTAGTTGCAAACCTGACATCGGAGTAGTTTTCAAGTGCGCAATTTCTAAATGAGATCATATAAACTGTCTTTGATTGTCTTTGTGTGACTAGAATGTTCCCTTTGCCTTCTTCCCTGTCTTCCACGGAACAAACAGGCTGGTGTAGGAGGGGCACATTTTCAATGATCTGATTTCGCTGATTGAGAAGCGCTAAATTCTTTATTTATTATTTCATTATCGCGGCAATTTGTTTGTATGCATAGCTTTAATGCCACGGTGGCTAGAGTAAGAAATAACAAGTGTTTGTCACTAACATATCCCCCGCCGCCGCAATTTTATGTGTCCGTACGGACGGAGCCCAATGCTATATCCCCCGCTATCCCCGGCGGGGATAAATAAAGAGATGTCTGAATTACATCTTGTACTTGGTACGGCCTCCTATTACAGCGGCATACAAAAACCTCGTATCTTCACAATGACTAACTTCACAGGAAAATAAAAAATAAATATAAAATAAAATAATAATTATTATCATTATTATAATACTAATTGATAAATATAGTTTAAAATAAAAATGTTTAATTTTGCATGTAAGAATAGTGGACATACGAGTTTTCGTTTCTTATCAGTTTGGAGATACGAGGTTTTATCAGCAGGCCGACGATATTCAAATTTAAAGTCTGGTTTGCGTTTTCCATGGACCACAAATGCGTTTTCATTGTTAATCAGAAAATCCTTTTTCCATGTTTTCCTGATAGCCATAATCAATGAGCTTTGAACAGAGTCTGCCTCTCTCTTGGATCAGTCACACCTCTTTCATAAGGCCGCCTACATTCTGAAGTTAAGCGCTGTGGGCGTGATCGAAGCGGGTAGGGGAGAATACGCGTAACTCAAAAGCGCTTAACTCGAAGCGCGTAAAAAAAGACTTACGCGCTAATGGGAGAATAGACCCCTCTGTGTCTTAATTATTCTGTTCATTGTTCCATTTGCACTGTCTGTCTCTATATAACTATAGTTACTTAAGAACCTTCTGTTTCTCGTGCAACTACCCAGCTCTGATTTCCTAATGTCTCTGGGCTTTTTTTTAGTTCGCCGAGGCCTTTGTGTTTCATCGAATATTGGTGACAAAGTGGACTATTCAACTTCCCCTAATTCTTTAATACAGCTTGTGAAGCTAATTTGCCATCTGCACAAGTCCTTGCCCCCTGTTTTTCAGTACAGACTCACCAGGATGGACTCAGCGAACAGTCATCGGTTTCGCTTCGTGTTGGACCGGCATGGAGCTTTACTTGGAAGAGACTAGGCACAACCAGAGAACATCTCAAAAACCCCGGAGTCCTTCACCACCAGCATGAATACTCCCTCTGGACAACACCAACAGCTCCAGCTTGAACCAGAGTTTATTTCTGTTCCATCCAGAGCTGCTCCTGTTTTTGTCCACACCTGCTTACTCCGAGCTCATATGCCGATCATATAGGCACCTGCAGATCCTTCTTGTCGCAATTCTTGCTCTCCTTTGAGAGGCAGCTTACTGCTTTTCCATACGAACCACATCAGTATTGCATGTCTCATCACCCTTATGACTGTTCGAGCACAAGCATGGGGAATAGCGGTCTGGGATGCTGGTTCCCCACAGTGTAACTCCCTGAACAGGTTCATGGAGGAGATGAGGAGGGTATTTGATTGGTTAATGCTTAGTCATGAGGCAGCACGTGAGTTTCTGTAACTTTGTCAGTGTTCACGATCTGTATCAAATGAAGCCATAGATTTTCTCGCCCTGGCAGCTGCCACCAACAGGAATCTGTGGGAGTAATATGACACCTTTCTAAGCCTATCTAGCCAGAATAAGGAAAAACTACTTACTCGCAATCTTCCCAAATACTTAAACACTATAATTGATCTAGTTATATGAGTTGACTATCGACTGGTGTCCCAACATAAGGAGTTGAGTTGCTCCCTGGAAAGATGCTGTTCATTTCCAGGGCCTGTTCCACCTGTGCCCGCTGTGGCCAACTCTTCTGCACCTTCTGAGCCAGCTGAACCTATGCAAATTAACTGCATTTGCCTGTCAACAGCAGAATGCTGGCACAAATTTTTAAGTTGTTCCTGCCTCTACTGCGGCAATCCAGGTCCCTTCATCGCCTCCTGCTCAGTAAAAGCACCACCCACCTGTAGATGGGAATAGTTGGTAGGTGGAATCCATGACTGCAACTCTCCTGACCCTCATTCTCTGCTTTCTGTCAATTACTCAACTTACTCAAGCAAATGGACATCTTTCTGGCAGTGCATTCATTGACTCTTGGGCTGACAGAAACTTTGTTGACATTCAGCTGGCGGACCACCTACAACCTCCTTGTCAACCTCACGAGAAACCCATCCAAGCAGATGGCATCTCCGCAGCCTCCCTGGCCAACATTACCCACATTACCTCTCCAGTTCACCTCCTGACTTCCAAAAATCATCATGAGGAGATCTCCATATCGCTTATCCATTCTTCTTGAGTTCCTTTAGTCCTAGAACATCCCTGGCTCTTCAAGCACAATCTGGCACCAGCATCAAGTCTTGGAGTAGAGCTCATTCTTGTTAAGCATTGCCTATTGGATGCTGGTAAACTAAACTGCCAGACTCCAGTTACTTTTGAAAAACTTTCCGACCTCTTTAAGGTTCCCCTTGAGTATTAATACATGTTAAGTAAGGCTCGAGCAACCACCCTTCCTCCTCAGAGACCTTACAATAGTGCTACTAACCTACTACCTGACACATCTACTCATCATGGCGTTTGTTCTCCCTGTCACGTCCCAAGACCGAAGCCATCGAGAAAAAGTGGCTGCTAGCCTAATCAGACTTTACTTTTCTCCTGTGGGTGCCGGGTTCTTCTTTGTTGGGAAGAAAGAAGGTGGACTCCTGCACACGCAGTGAATACCATAGTCTCAACCATATTATATGGTTGTCACTAGTCCCTCCCACTGATGTCTACAACCTTTGAGTCCTTCTAGGGAGCTCAGGTTTTCACTTAGCGGGAACTGTGGAATGTATACCACCTTGTGCGTATTTGAGAAGGGGACAGATGGAAAACAGCTTTTAACCCCCTTACCAGTCCATTATGAGTACCTGATGATGCCATTTGAGCTCACTAACTCCCCGGGGTCTTCCAGGACCTTGCCATTGACAACATCTGTGACACTCTGGGTTGATTTGTTAATGTACCTCAAGACAATACCCCAATCTTATGTAACATCTCTAAGCGCATCCTTAGTGTCAACTGAGTCCTCCTGCACCTTTTGGAGAACAGACTTTCAAGGCAGAGAAGTGTAAATTCCACAGACCATCAGTCACCTTTCTGGGCTTCATTGTTTCATCAAGTTTGCTGTCATTGCTCTCCTGACGAATCTCAAATTTATCACACTCTAACCCAGTGTTTGCTGAACCTTATCCAAAAACGGCCATTGTGGTTACAAGCAGTGCAGTTAAACAACCAACTCCACTAATCAACCCCTAGAATATTTGCAAAAAATTTACCTTGATAAGTAGAGTTGGGTATGCATTTGCCAGGTTGAAATTAAAGTCTGCTCCATCGCTGGCCCTTTCTGGACATGCTGAAGAATCCCAGCCTGAAGACTATTATCTACCTTTCCTTGCCATTGCACCTTGGGTAGTTGTTATTTTTGATGGAATTAAGGTCTCCAGGGTGGCTTTTTTGTTGCTTTCCAAATGATTTGTGTATTGTATCTACTGAGTGGCTCATGTATTATGTCTGCCAAGTGGTTCATGTTGTCTCTGCCAAGCGGCTCAAGTATTGGGTTTGCTCACAGACCTATGTTTTGTAAATGCTGAGGGTGCTTGTGTTGTGTCTGCCAAGTGGCTGGTCCTGTGTCTGTTGATTGGCAAATGCATTGCTCTGCCAAGTGGCAGATGTTGTGTCTCTGCAAGTGTGGCTCATTGATTATGGCTGTTGAGTGCCTGTATCTTCCAGGTGGCACACATGCTATGCCTGCTGAGCGGCTCATGTGTTACGTCTATGGAGTGTCTAGTTTTGTGTCTGCCAAGTTGGTTGTGCATTGTGTCTGCAAAGTAGGTAATATATTGTGCCTGTGTGTTGGGTTTGCCTAGTAACTCATGCAGTGTCTGCCGATCGACTTATGTGTTGTGAATATCTCCTCCAGGCCCTGGCCAGGGTGCTTCATCCCAATACTCCAGCTATCAGCAGGGCCAGGGTCAGCAGTACAGCTCCTACCGCCCGTCTCAGACTGCTGCCAGTGGCCAGACACAGAGGCCCTACTCATATGAGCAGGTACACACTGTAGTCCTGTACTGATGCCTTGTCTTAATATGAACACACGGCAGATACACATCCTAGTCCTGTGCTGATGTCTGTTCTTCATACGGACACACAGCAGGTACACACCATAATCCTGTACTGATGCCTGGTCTTCATACAGATGCACAGCAGGTACACACCATAGTCCTGTTCTGATGCCTGTTCTTCATACGGACACACAGCAGGTACACACCATAGTCCTGTACTGATGCCTGTTCTTCACAAGGACACACAGCAGGTACACACCATAGACCTGTACTGATGCCTGTTCTTCATACAGATGCACAGCAGGTACACACCATAGTCCTGTACTGATGCCTGTTCTTCATAAGGACACACAGCAGGTACAGACCATAGTCCTGTACTGATGCCTGTTCTTCATACGGACACAGCAGGTACACACCATAGTCCTGTACTGATGCCTGTTCTTCATAAGGACACACAGCAGGTACACACCATAGTCCTGTACTGATGCCTGTTCTTCATACGAACACACAGCAGGTACACACCATAGTCCTGTGCTGATGCCTGTTCTTCACACGAACACACAGCAGGTACACACCATAATCCTGTACTGATGCCTGTTCTTCATACGGACACAGCAGGTACACACCATAGTCCTGTGCTGATGCCTGTTCTTCATAAGGACACACAGCAGGTACACACCATAGTCCTGTACTGATGCCTGTTCTTCATACGGACACACAGCAGGTACACACCATAGTCCTGTACTGATGCCTGTTCTTCATACGGACACACAGCAGGTACACACCATAGTCCTGTACTGATGGCTGTTCTTCATACAGATGCACAGCAGGTACACACCATAGTCCTGTACTGATGCCTGTTCTTCATACGGACACACAGCAGGTACACACCATAGTCCTGTGCTGATGGCTGTTCTTCATACAGATGCACAGTAGGTACACACCATAGTCCTGTACTGATAGCTGTTCTTCATAAGGACACACAGCAGGTACACACCATAGTCCTGTACTGATGCCTGTTCTTCATACGGACACACAGCAGGTACACACCATAGTCCTGTACTGATGCCTGTTCTTCATACGGACACACAGCAGGTACACACCATAGTCCTGTGCTGATGTCTGTTCTTCATACGGACACACAGCAGGTACACACCATAGTCCTGTACTGATGCCTGTTCTTCATACGGACACACAGCAGGTACACACCATAGTCCTGTACTGATGCCTGTTTTTCATACGGACACACAGCAGGTACACACCATAGTCCTGTACTGATGCCTGTTCTTCATAAGGACACACAGCAGGTACACACCATAATCCTGTACTGATGGCTGTTCTTCATAAGGACACACAGCAGGTACACACCATAGTCCTGTGCTGATGCCTGTTCTTCATACGGACACAGCAGGTACACACCATAGTCCTGTGCTGATGCCTGTTCTTCATACGGACACACAGCAGGTACACACCATAGTCCTGTACTGATGCCTGTTCTTCTTACGGACACAGCAGGTACACACCATAATCCTGTACTGATGGCTGTTCTTCATACGGACACACAGCAGGTACACACCATAGTCCTGTACTGATGCCTGTTCTTCACAAGGACACACAGCAGGTACACACCATAGTCCTGTACTGATGCCTGTTCTTCATACGGACACACAGCAGGTACACACCATAATCCTGTACTGATGCCTGGTCTTCATACAGATGCACAGCAGGTACACACTATAGTCCTGTACTGATGGCTGTTCTTCATACGGACACACAGCAGGTACACACCATAATCCTGTACTGATGGCTGTTCTTCATAAGGACACACAGCAGGTACACACCATAGTCCTGTACTGATGCCTGTTCTTCACAAGGACACACAGCAGGTACACACCATAGTCCTGTACTGATGCCTGTTCTTCATAAGGACACACAGCAGGTACACACCATAATCCTGTACTGATGGCTGTTCTTCATAAGGACACACAGCAGGTACACACCATAGTCCTGTACTGATGCCTGTTCTTCATACGGACACAGCAGGTACACACCATAGTCCTGTACTGATGCCTGTTCTTCATAAGGACACACAGCAGGTACACACCATAGTCCTGTACTGATGCCTGTTCTTCATACGAACACACAGCAGGTACACACCATAGTCCTGTACTGATGCCTGGTCTTCATACAGATGCACAGCAGGTACACACTATAGTCCTGTACTGATGGCTGCTCTTCATACGGACACACAGCAGGTACACACCATAGTTCTGTACTGATGGTTGTTCTTCATACAGATGCACAGTAGGTACACACCATAGTCCTGTACTGATGCCTGGTCTTCATACAGATGCACAGCAGGTACACACTATAGTCCTATACTGATGCCTGGTCTTCATACGGACGCACAGCGGGTACACACCATAGTCCTGTATTGATACCTGTTCTTCTTACAGACGAACAGCAGGTACACACCATAGTCCTGTTCAGATGCTTGGTCTCAGTGCAAATGCACTGGTAACTGAAATAAATCATACATTTTACCGTGCAGTTCATTTGCAGATGCTTTTGATCACACACACTCACTCACTCACACACACACACACACACACACACACACACACACACACAAAAACCACAAGAGCAACAACGCACACAAATTTTTCTAGTATCGTGAGCAGCGTGATATGACTACCTGTCTGCTCACATTTCTATGAAGCTGAGCTGCCCTGTCTTTTGTCTGCAGGGTCAGTATGGCAACTACCAGCAATAAGGAACAAGAAGTTGATGACAGCTGGGTATATGGGACCGTAAACAGCTCGGTGTACTCTGCTCGATAGCCCTTTTCAGCACTCTACTCAGTTTTATCTGTTGTAAACAGTTGAAAAGTGGGATATTCCATACGAAATCCAATTATGTGATGTCCGTAGTATGACTGTGCAAATATCATTGGCCTTAGCGCCTGTTCAGATTTGTCTTTTTCTGTTTGTATCCATTTCAAGAGAAAGCACAAGGGGAATGTTGTTTGCAGGATATTTTTAATTCTTCGTATAACAGAACAAACTGTGCTTATTTCTTAATGATGTAATTAAGAATAGTGAATTTGATGAGATAAAATCTTGTATCATATCCTGAATTAAGCTGTAAGGTTTTTTTGCGGAATTCTCAAGTGAGCTTCAGTATTCTGAAATATGTGGGAGCTCTTTTGGTTTTAAGAAATTGCACAGAGTTATTTATTCATGATATATACTGTTAGTGTTTGTTTGGGGACTTTGTGTTGCTGTCTCGCATTTTATAGAGAATCACCAATTTAGCAAAATGCTAAAACAAAACAGAAAAAATTCTGTAATTCATCAGATCTACACTGAATGCTATAGCATACTTCATGTTGCTGGTGGTGTTTAGTTATTTTATCTTGTTACATGCATACGCATAGCCTTGTATTGCTTGGCTGATTTGACGATCTTAAGTCAAATGTACCATTTGTTGCCATTGAAAAATAATTATTGATGTTTTTTTTACTCCTATTCATCTTTGAACTTATGTAGCCGAAAAGACTCTAATAGATGTATCTCCTGCCTTATTCTGTGTGTTCTTAACCTGGTCAGCAGTGCAGAGACTTCAAGTCTCAGTGTTGAGGGAGGTCAGTAGTGCAAAGAGTTCATATCTCTATGTTGAAGGACGTCTGTAGTGCAGAGGGTTCATATTTCAGTGCTAAAGGAGGTCAGCAGTACAGAGAGCTCATATCTCAGTGTTAAAGGGAGGTCAGTAGTGCAGAGATAATATCTCAGTGTTAAGGAGAGGTCAGTAGTGCAGAGATAATATCTCAGTGTTAAAGGGAGGTCAATAGTGCAGAGATAATATCTCAGTGTTAAAGGGAGGTCAGTAGTGCAGAGATAATATCTCCGTGTCAAAGGAGGAATCTGTAAGACAAGGGTGGCAGTTGACCATTCATCTCAAGCGAACTTTTAATTTCGGTGGGGCTGTTATCTTCAGATCGAAGTTTTATAGATCAACAGAACAAAAATTGTATTTTATATTCTGTGGGTTTTTCACATATTTTGGGTATTAATATTTATTTTTTTCATTTTATTGTTTTTCTTGGTTTTGAGATTATTTTACTTTGTAAAACTGTGCCATTGTCTTTATGTTTCTATGCTGAAAGATTAATTATTGTTGTATTCTTCATGCTAAATGCTAAAATTATTTATAGAACGTGACTTCAAAAGTACCAAAGGAACGTTTTAGAGATCTGTTGGTCTACATTCTGGAGTGTTGCAACATTTCTTTGTAAATATCTTACCTTTACCAACTACATATCACCAAGTGCAATACGTTGAGTCTGAATAATGGGCACAGAAATGCTTGCATGTGCAATTTATGGATGTCTGTGCTCCCACTTCCTGTATTTATGGATGACTGTGCTCCCACTTCCTGTATTTATGGATGACTGTGCTCCCACTTCCTGTATTTATGGATGACTGTGCTCCCACTTCCTGTATTTATGGATGTCTGTGCTCCAACTTCCTGTATTTATGGATGACTGTGCTCCCACGTCCTGTATTTATGGATGACTGTGCTCCCACTTCCTGTATTTATGGATGACTGTGCTCCCACTTCCTGTATTTATGGATGACTGTGCTCCCACGTCCTGTATTTATGGATGTCTGTGCTCCCACTTCCTGTATTTATGGATGTCTGTGCTCCCACTTCCTGTATTTATGGATGACTGTGCTCCCACTTCCTGTATTTATGGATGTCTGTGCTCCAACTTCCTGTATTTATGGATGACTGTGCTCCCACGTCCTGTATTTATGGATGACTGTGCTCCCACGTCCTGTATTTATGGATGACTGTGCTCCCACTTCCTGTATTTATGGATGACTGTGCTCCCACGTCCTGTATTTATGGATGTCTGTGCTCCCACTTCCTGTATTTATGGATGTCTGTGCTCCCACTTCCTGTATTTATGGATGTCTGTGCTCCAACTTCCTGTATTTATGGATGACTGTGCTCCCACTTCCTGTATTTATGGATGACTGTGCTCCCACTTCCTGTTTTTATGGATGTCTGTGCTTCAACTTCCTGTATTTATGGATGTCTGTGCTCCCACTTCCTGTATTTATGGATGTCTGTGCTCCCACTTCCTGTTTTTATGGATGTCTGTGCTCCAACTTCCTGTATTTATGGATGACTGTGCTCCCACTTCCTGTATTTATGGATGTCTGTTCTCCCACTTCCTGTTTTTATGGATGTTTGTGCTCCAACTTCCTGTATTTATGGATGTCTGTGCTCCCACTTCCTGTATTTATGGATGACTGTGCTCCCACTTCCTGTATTTATGGATGACTGTGCTCCCACTTCCTGTATTTATGGATGATTGTGCTCCCACTTCCTGTATTTATGGATGACTGTGCTCCCACTTCCTTATTTATGGAGGTCTGTGGTCCCACTTCCTGTATTTATGGATGACTGTGCTCCAACTTCCTGTATTTATGGATGTCTGTGCTCCCACTTCCTGTATTTATGGATGACTGTGCTCCCACTTCCTGTATTTATGGATGACTGTGCTCCAACTTCCTGTATTTATGGATGTCTGTGGCCCCACTC
The DNA here is from genome assembly GCA_029721435.1 of Gymnothorax reevesii. Classification (NCBI taxonomy): domain Eukaryota; kingdom Metazoa; phylum Chordata; class Actinopteri; order Anguilliformes; family Muraenidae; genus Gymnothorax; species Gymnothorax reevesii. Next base: position 1,828,587 of record CM056585.1, on the reverse strand, counting down.
CCTTATTTATGGAGGTCTGTGCTCCCACTTCCTGTATTTATGGATGACTGTGCTCCCACTTCCTGTATTTATGGATGACTGTGCTCCCACTTCCTGTATTTATGGATGACTGTGCTCCAACTTCCTGTATTTATGGATGTCTGTGCTCCAACTTCCTGTATTTATGGATGTCTGTGCCCCCACTTCCTTATTTATGGAGGTCTGTGCTCCCACTTCCTGTATTTATGGATGACTGTGCTCCAACTTCCTGTATTTATGGATGTCTGTGCCCCCACTTCCTTATTTATGGAGGTCTGTGCGCCCACTTCCTGTTTTTATGGATGTCTGTGCTTCAACTTCCTGTATTTATGGATGTCTGTGCTCCCACTTCCTGTATTTATGGATGTCTGTGCTCCCACTTCCTGTTTTTATGGATGTCTGTGCTCCAACTTCCTGTATTTATGGATGACTGTGCTCCCACTTCCTGTATTTATGGATGTCTGTTCTCCCACTTCCTGTTTTTATGGATGTTTGTGCTCCAACTTCCTGTATTTATGGATGTCTGTGCTCCCACTTCCTGTATTTATGGATGACTGTGCTCCCACTTCCTGTATTTATGGATGTCTGTGCTCCCACTTCCTGTATTTATGGATGACTGTGCTCCCACTTCCTGTATTTATGGATGATTGTGCTCCCACTTCCTGTATTTATGGATGACTGTGCTCCCACGTCCTGTATTTATGGATGTCTGTGCTCCCACTTCCTGTATTTATGGATGACTGTGCTCCCACTTCCTGTATTTATGGATGACTGTGCTCCCACTTCCTGTATTTATGGATGACTGTGCTCCAACTTCCTGTATTTATGGATTTCTGTGCTCCCACTTCCTGTATTTATGGATGACTGTGCTCCCACTTCCTGTATTTATGGATGTTTCTGCTCCCACTTCCTGTATTTATGGATGTCTGTGCCCCCACTTCCTTATTTATGGAGGTCTGTGCTCCCACTTCCTGTATTTATGGATGACTGTGCTCCCACTTCCTTATTTATGGAGGTCTGTGGTCCCACTTCCTGTATTTATGGATGACTGTGCTCCAACTTCCTTATTTATGGAGGTCTGTGGTCCCACTTCCTGTATTTATGGATGACTGTGCTCCAACTTCCTGTATTTATGGATGACTGTGCTCCAACTTCCTTATTTATGGAGGTCTGTGGTCCCACTTCCTGTATTTATGGATGACTGTGCTCCAACTTCCTTATTTATGGAGGTCTGTGGTCCCACTTCCTGTATTTATGGATGACTGTGCTCCAACTTCCTGTATTTATGGATGTCTGTGCTCCCACTTCCTGTATTTATGGATGACTGTGCTCCCACTTCCTGTATTTATGGATGACTGTGCTCCAACTTCCTGTATTTATGGATGTCTGTGCCCCCACTTCCTTATTTATGGAGGTCTGTGCTCCCACTTCCTGTATTTATGGATGACTGTGCTCCCACTTCCTGTATTTATGGATGACTGTGCTCCCACTTCCTGTATTTATGGATGACTGTGCTCCAACTTCCTGTATTTATGGATGTCTGTGCTCCCACTTCCTGTATTTATGGATGACTGTGCTCCCACTTCCTGTATTTATGGATGACTGTGCTCCCACTTCCTGTATTTATGGATGTTTCTGCTCCCACTTCCTGTATTTATGGATGACTGTGCTCCAACTTCCTGTATTTAAGGATGTCTGTGCTCCCACTTCCTGTATTTATGGATGTTTCTGCCCCCACTTCCTGCCCTGTGTAGAGGCAGAATAGGAGCAGGTTGTACTTGAGCCTCTATATTTCATTTCTGCTTTTTGACTCTGCTCTGCTGTAGCTTGCCGTAGCATTGTACTTACATATTTACCTTTTGACTGGCATATTTAATAGCCATTGTTTAAAAATAAACTTTGAAATCACAAAATACCACTAGGTATTAATAGACGTATTAGAGAAAAAAAAAAAGGTTGCTCTCCATTTGTTTTTGATTAAAAATGGCAGAATAACTTGATTTGATGCCTTGCAGATTCTCTGGTTTGATGGTATTAATATTTAGCCTGCAAAAAATAATGAAAGGGTTAGACCAGGGTGCGTTGTGTTTACCTTGGTTGAGAGAATGTGCATTCTCTGACTCATGTATCCTGCCTTTGTGTTTATATATGTGTTTATGGTTGTGTGTGGGTATGTCTATACGGCATTGCAGTTGCGCTGTACTTTTGCTAAAATAATTTTGTTCGGTGTATGAGATGTGTTATTGGTTCTGTGCTTTAGCTAAAAGTGTGTGCTATCCGAAATGTGGGAGTGTATGGGTGAGAGTTTAAGTTTGTATTGTACTGTAGATCTTATGACATATTCAGAAGAAAGGCTCCACACACACATTTGCCTTATTGTTTCTACGACACAGTAAAGTATGTAAATTTTCTGTGATTGTTTTGTATTCTGTAAATCAAAGTAGCATAACCACCAGTACTGCCAAAACTGGTTTACTGTAGATGAAATCAATCGTATCTGTTGTGATAAATAATATAATAATGCCGTAATAATGCATACCAGGTGCTTAATTACAAAGCAGACAGCACAATTCATGACCATTTTAATGTTACAAAGGGAGTTTGGAATAGCATTGATGTTCTTGGCTGTTAGACAGCTATGTTATGTTACTCAACTGTTCTGTGACAATCGTAGACTTTTTTCTCTACTCCAAATTATTAGTCAGTTTTCATCAATAAGGTTCCTGTGAATTGACTATATGACTTATGTTTAAAATGTGGTTATTATGTAAAGAAAGTCGCTGTCATTTTTGTGTGCATGATTGACTGTGTGTGTGTGTGCGTGTGCGCGTGTGAGTGTGCGTGTGTGCGTGCTTGTGTTTGGGTGTGAATGATTGAGAAACTGCTGTAAATTACTGACCAAATACGAACGTTTCATTTGCAAGTAAACTGTACTCCATCGCTTGTTCTATATTGTTTTATTTTTGTTTGTTTGGTTTTTGTTACTGTTTAATATGAAAAATAAACGTTCACCTTTTATGTGTGTCTTCAATGAGAATGCAGCCAAAGTTTTATAATTCATTTCTATATAATTTTATATTTTAATTTAGAAAGTCAATGTCTGTGCTGTGCAGCAGGAAATGTGTCCTTATTATTTTCATGTTTTTCCAGACAGAAACAAGACAGACTGGCCAAGTTAAACATCTTATACAAAGGATTTGTAAAGGAGACAGTGATATGAGAAGTGTGTGGCCTTGTAGTTCTGTTTTCCCTTAACTACAGTGCCCTCCACCAATATTCTCACTCTTGGTAAATGAAAAAATGAGGTTGCTGTTTATCTACCCAAAATCTTTCATTCAAGAAACTAACCTAATCTTAACCTAAATTAACCTAACCAAATCTAATTTTAAAATGGTGTTGTTGACCTGTGTCGACACAGGAAGTGTCGAACGTGTTGGGAATGAATTGAATCTAAATTGGCGTCACTAATTTGATGTGTTGAAGTACAAGTATCAGCACTTGACAAAGTAGCCCAGTTAAAGGTCAGGAAGTTTGTAGGGGGAAACTTGGAAGTTGTACAATCAGTTAGGGCAATTGGAAATGGAATGGTTGTCAAAGATTGTGTATCTATGTGCCAGGGTGATGGAGCTCTTAGAATGAAATGATTTGAGGATAATGGCTGTGTGACTTACTACCCGGATCAGAAGCAAAGATGAAGGGAGTAGTAAGTGGTGCGACACCATGAGTTGAAGCTAGGTTATCTTTGGGTGTTGAAGGTGTGTGTGAGGTGAAACGATTGACTTGATTTTGATAAGAGTTGATGGAGGACAGTAATTTTGTGTGTTTAACTGTTGAAGGGAAATTGCGTGAAAGAGTATCTTAATCAATTATGTTACAGGATGAGGCCAAACAAGAGAGCTCCTCAGATATTTTAGGTGTCAGGAATACGGTGATGTCGCTGCAGTAGGTAGGGCAGTCAGAAGGTGTAGGAGGTGTGGTGTTTGTAAAGGATTGTACAAAACCAGTGAAGTTGGCACATTGTGTAAATCATAAATAAAAACAGAATACAATGATTTTCAACTCCTTTTCAACCTATATTCAATTGGATACACTGCAAAGACAAGTTACTTAATGTTTGAACAGGTAAACTTGGTATTTTTTTGCAAATATTAGCTCATTTGGAATTTTATGCCTGCAACATGTTTCAAAAAAGCTGGCACGAGTGGCAAAAAAGACAGAGAGTTGAGGAATGCTCATCAAACACTTATTTGGAACATCCCACAGGTGAACAGGCTAATTGGGAACAGGTGGGTGCAATGATTGGGTATAAAAGCAGCTTCCCTGAAATGCTCAGTCATTCACAAACAAGGATGGGGCGAGGGTCACCACTTAGTGAACAAATGCGTGAGCTGATTGTTGAACAGTTTAAAAACAACATTCCTCAAGGAGCTATTGCAAGAAATTTTGAGATTTCATCATCTACGGTCCGTAATATCGTCAAAAGGTTCAGAGAATCTGGAGAAATCACTGCACGTAAGCGACAAGGCCGAAAACCAACACTGAATGCCCGCGACCTTCGATCCCTCAGGCGGTACTGCATCAAAAACCGACATCAGTGTGTAGAGGACATCACCACATGGGGTCAGGAACACTTCAGAAAACCACTGTCAGTAACTACAGTTCGTCGCTACATCTGCAAGTGCAAGTTAAAACTCTACAATGCAAAGCGAAAGCCATTTATCAACAGCACCCAGAAACGCCGCCAGCTTCACTGGGCCCAAGCTCAACTAAGATGGACTGATGCAAAGTGGAAAAGTGTTCTGTGGTCTGACGAATCCACAATTTAAATTGTTTTTGGAAACTGTGGACATCGTGTCCTCCGGACCAAAGAGGAAAAGAACCATCCGAACTGTTATAGGCGCAAAGTTCAAAAGCCAGCATCTGTGATGGTTTGGGGGTGATCAGTGCCCAAGGCATAGGCAACTTACTCATATGTGAAGGCACCATTAACGCTGAAAGGTACATACAGGTTTTGGAGCAACATATGTTGTCATCCAAGCAATGTCTTTTTCATGGACGCCCCTGCTTATTTCAGTAAGACAATGCAAAGCCACATTCTGCACGTGTTACAGCAGCATGGCTCCGTAGTAAAAGAGTGTGGGTACTAGACTGGCCTGCCTGTTGCGCATTATGAAGCGTAAAATATGACAACGGAGACCCCGGACTGTTGAACAACTTAAGCTGTGCATCAAGCAAGAATGGGAAAGAGTTCCACCTGAAAAGCTTCAAAAATTGGTCTCCTCAGTTCCCAAACGTATACTGAGTGTCGTTAAAAGGAAAGGCGATGTAACAGTGGTAAAAAGGCCCCTGTGCCAACTTTTTTGCAATGCGTTGCTGCCTTTTAAATTCTAAGTTAATGATTATTTGCAAAAATAAAAAAAAAGTTTCTCAGTTTGAACATTAAACATCTTGTCTTTGCAGTGTATTCAACTGAATATAAGTTGAAAAGGATTTGCAAATCCTTGTATTCTGTTTTTATCTACGATTTACATAACATGCCAACTTCACTGGTTTTGGGTTTGTAAAGCTGAGAAAGCAAGCAAGGTGCCTGCACTGCACAAATCATGACACAGGAGCAGCTGACTGTCCAAAGAGAATTAAGGAAGGGAAAATGAATAAGACGAGAGCAGAAAAGGGATTGTCATGTGCTGCTGTGAGAATGGAGGGAAACAATGAGATGGTGGTAGAACAAAAATGTCTGGAGCAGGCAAGGAAAATGAAATGATTGGAGTATCTGCATAGAAAAGAAAATATCTGTGACATTCATTTCTGTGTCATAAACTGTGCTACCAGGAAAACTTTGAAGAACCAACATGGTGTTGGAAGCTGCCAGGAGATTCTTTAACATGGCAGCCATATCTGTAAAAAATCTAAATGTAACACTGTGGGACTGATTTTTATTGACTCGGGCATTTGGGTGTGAATTAACGATGAGAAAAATTCATTGAAATGCATGCACGGATTGAGCTCATTCAATGGAGTACTTCAAATGACCTGCGGAGAGCAGCACTACTCCTTTGATGCGGTCAATAAAACATTCCAGAAAAGAAGAGGAAGAACACCGTATGGTTAAGTAAATTACAGTATAGCCCCACAGTCCCAATTTCTTCCATTCCCCCCTGGTTATTCCCTTTGCCAAATGTAGACTTCCGAATTCATCAAGAACTGAAGTTAAAGTCAGAACAACTTCCTGAATGGCACATAGTCCAGAATTATTTTCACCAACATTTCTCAAATTCAGCGCTTATTTTTTCAGACGGATCTAAAGAATCAGATACAGTGTGTGCAGGTGCTGCAGTATACGTCCCGGTGAGTGACGCGCGTTAAGAAAAGGGTATCAGACGGTTTATCAGTAAACACCACAGAGCTGTCGGCAATATTACTGACATTACAGTGGATAGAAGAGAAGGACATGCAAAATACAGTCATTGCATCTGATAGTTTCTCAGCACTATCCAGCATGAGATCAGGCAGATCAGCATCCAGAATGGATTTAATCAATAAAATATTCCTATTGATGTATAGAATGCAAGTCAAGGGCATATTTACTCGACTCACCTGGTCCAGGCTCATGCAGATGTGGAAAGAAATTATGACGTGGATATTTTGGCTAAGCAAACTGTGATGTGAATAGAGACCACTAGATGGCAGAATTTGCCTTTCTTTTATTGAGCTCAGACTGATGTTATGTTCAGACATGTCCTGGACATGTCTGGGGCAAGTCCCCGAAAAATAAAAAAAAGAGGTCTAAATGTGGGTGAGGTCTGCAAAAGAGTATATAAAGGGGAGAATTGAGACAGTAAAGTAGTAGGAGAAATTGCAAGAAGAAGGATACGTGTGACCAGACCTGTCATTTCTGTTCAAGACCTGTGACGTTTCTTTTGTGGATTTTTTTGCCTGTTTGAGAGCATTTTCTTCATCCAGGACATCACCAAGCCACCCCACAACAAGGGACTGTGAATATTTCTTTTTGTAGTAATCAATCTTGGTCTTCAGTTTAGTTAGTAGTTGTGTTTAATTAAATGTGTTTAAGTTTTTAAAACTGTGTCTGTCATCCCTTGCTGTTGCTGTTGTGTGTAAATGTAATAACAAATTGGGGCCATAACAAATTGGGGGCTCAAGGTCCGGGATAGACCATTTTGTGAGTCATTTATTAAAAATCTAACATTTCAGATTGTAAAATTGTTTTTGTGAATTTTCCTATATAATTATATTGACAACAGCAATGGATGATTTCTTGGCATCACCAACCGTAGGGGTTTTGAAGTCTTTTAAAAAGACAGAACTGCTAGAAATTTGCAGACAGTTGGAGCTGACAGAGGTAAAACCAGCCATGCGAAAAGCAAGACTGGCTAGAGAGATAGTTGAATATTACATTGATGAAAATGTGTTTGCACCAGGAGATCTGGAACAGTTTCCAGTGGAAAATCCAAATATAGAAATGGAACTTAAATTAAAAATGCTAGAGATTGAAAGGGAGGAAAAAGAAAAACAAAGGCAGTTTGAGTTAGAAAAATTAGCAAGAGAAGAGAAAATTGAGAGGGAAGAAAAAGAAAAACAAAGAGAATTTGAGAGAGAGAAAGAGGAAAGAGCAGAAAGAGAGAGACAGAGAGATTTTGAATTAGAGAAATTCGATAGAGAAGAAAGACTCCAAATGGAGCAACTAAAAATTAAAATTGAAACTAAAAATAAATTTTGTGCCAGTCAGGAGGTAAAACTGGTGCCTCCATTTTCGGAAAAGGATGTTGACAACTATTTCCAGTGTTTTGAAAAGGTAGCAAAGAGTTGCCAGTGGCCAAAGGAACACTGGCCTCTGATGTTGCAAACTGTCCTCAAGGGTAAAGCTCAACAAGCCTATTCGGCTTTGTCTGCAGATGACTCCTCTGATTATGAGGTTGTCAAAAAGGTTATTTTGAGAGCTTATGAGTTGGTTCCAGAGGCTTACCGACATAAATTTAGAGGTCTGAAGAAATCTGAAAATCAGACTTATGTTGAATTTGCTAATGAAAAGCAGGTTTGCTTTGAGCGCTGGTGTACTTCTATGGAGGTCAAGGATGATTTCAACTCACTAAAAGAGATGGTGTTAGTTGAAGAATTCAAGAACTGTGTTAAAGATGATGTTAAGACCTACCTTAATGAGAAGCAAGCACTGAATTTGCAATCAGCTGCCAAATTTGCAGATGAATATGTTCTCACACAAAGTCCAAATTTCAGTCTAGCAGTAATAATAGATGGTCCCAATTTCAGATAAAGGGTTATGGTGATACCCAAGATTCCTCACCCAAAGACAAAGACAAATCTGGTGATGGTGCTCAGAAATCCAGTAACAGGTCTGATCAAAGTGTGAAAGCTGACAGTGACAAAAGTGGTCTAGTTTGCAGTTATTGCAAGAAATCTGGTCATGTTACAACTAACTGTTGGTTCCTTAAAGCTAAGAAAGAAAAAGAAAAGGATACCAAACCAAATGCCTTTGTGAAAACAAGGTTAGAAACCCCTGTAGTAGATAACCAATCTGCTACATTGCCTGCTTCTTGTGGGGCTAAAAAGCCTGATACAGCTGACTTCGTGAGGGAGGAATTTCTTCCATTTGTGTCAGAGGGATTTGTGGCTCTGAATGAGCATACTACTCCTGTCCCCATATATATACTAAGGGATACCAGAGCTTCTCAGTCACTTTTGTTGATGGACTCCTTGGAGTTACGTGATGAGACCGCTTCAGGGGATTTCATACTTGTACAAGGTATTGAAGGGAGGACTGTATCTGTACCCCTGCGCTCTATATTCTTGAAGTCAGATTTAGTTACAGGACAGGTTAAGGTGGGACTTATGTCAAGTCTACCTATAAAGGGTGTTTCTCTGTTGCTAGGCAATGACCTGGCTGGGGGCAAAGTAGTTCCCCCTGTACATCTTACTTCACAGCCGAGCACTGAAGATGGGGATGAGGACCCATCTCTGTATCCTTCTTGCGCAGTGACTCGTGCTATGGCTAAGAGGGCTAAAGAAGAAGATGATGTGGTGCCGTCCAGTACATTGAATAGTCAGGACTCAGGTGGTTCGCCTCATGACTCTGATTGGCCTACTATGGTTTCTCCGTTTGAGGACTTATCAGATACTTTTATCAGTTCTCTATTCAGCCAGCCGGATGGGTCTGGTGATTCTGATGTGTCTGGAGACTTGTCTCTGTCCAGAAAGCGGTTGATTGAGGAGCAAACTAATGATCCTGAAATTTGTGTACTAAAGAGGAGAGCCCTTCCTGATAAAGAAATAGACGCAGTTCCAGTTGGGTATTATCTCAAGGATGGTGTGTTGATGCGGAAGTGGCGCCCTCCTGATATCCCTGCCAATGCAGATTGGGCAGTGGTCAAGCAAATTGTTGTTCCGAAGGTCTATAGGAATGAGATCTTAACAATGGCTCATAGTTTACCTTTAGGAGGTCATCTTGGTGTTAACAAGACTGTTGATAAGATCATGAAACACTTCTTTTGGCCTGGGCTTCGGAAAGACGTTTCCAACTTTTGCAAAACCTGTCACACTTGTCAGGTAGTTGGAAAACACCAGTTAGACCCACCTGTAGCTCCATCGCAGCCTATCCCAGCATTTGGGGAGCTATTCTCTAGGGTCATTGTTGATTGCGTTGGTCCATTACCCAAGACTAGATCTGGAAATCAGTACTTGTTGACAATCATGTGTGCATCTACCAGATTCCCCGAAGCCATACCTCTACGTAACATCAAGGCAACTGCAATCTCGAAGGCTTTGATAAAGTTCTTCACGTTGTTTGGCCTTCCCAGGGAAATTCAGTCAGACCAGGGTAGCAATTTCACTTCAGGATTGTTTCAGCAGGTTGTGTATGAACTAGGTGCAAAGCAGATTCTTTCTAGTGCCTATCATCCAGAAAGTCAGGGTGCCTTAGAGCGGTTTCATTCCACTCTCAAGACAATGATGAGGACTTATTGTTATGACCATGAGAAAGACTGGGATGAAGGGGTTCATTTGCTGTTGTTTGCAGCTAGAGAAGCAGTGCAGGAGTCAACTGGATTCAGTCCATTTGAGCTAGTGTTTGGTCATGAAGTGAGAGGACCTTTGCTATTATTGAGTGAACAATGGCAAGAGAAAGAGCCGCATATCAGTCTGTTAGACTATGTTAGCAAGTTCAAGGAAAGATTGTGTGCAGCTTGTGACCTTGCCAAAGAGAACTTGAAATCAAGTCAGGGAAAAATGAAAACTTGGTATGATCATAAGGCTAGAAGCCGTGAGTTTAAACCAGGAGAAAAGGTCCTTGTGTTGTTTCCCTTGCAGTCCAATCCATTGCAGGCTAGATTTCATGGTCCTTATGAAATTCTGACAAAACTCAATGATCTCAATTACATTGTGAAGACTCCAGATAGGAGAAAACCAAAACAATTGTGTCATATTAACATGCTAAAGCCTTATCATGACAGAAATGCTAGGGTTGCAGCTGTCACTTCAGATTCTCCAATGGTCGAAACGTGTGAAGATGAGGGGGAGTTTCAAGGTGATGAACTAAGAATTAAAGCTGAAGTTCTTTCATGTAAATTGTCAAACACTGAAGTGTTGCAAAATCTTGATGTAAAACTCCAGCACTTAGAACCCTCACAGAGAGATCAGTTTGAAAGGTTGATCAAGAAATATGAGGATTTGTTTCCTGATGTTCCAAAGAGAGTTACTATAGCCTCTCATGATGTAGATGTTGGTGATGCCAAACCAATAAAACAGCATCCATACCGGATGAATCCTGAAAAGAGAAAGATTGCTGAGAAAGAGGTTGAGTACATGTTAAAACATTATATTATCAGACCCTCCAACTCCGATTGGAGTTCACCCTGTGTGCTAGTTCCAAACCTGATGGAAGTACTAGATTCTGTACAGATCATCGCAAAGTCAATGCTGTAACTAGAACTGATGTGTTTCCAATACCTAGGATTGATGATTGTATTGATAGTGTAGGGCAAGCAAAGTTTCTGACCAAGATTGATTTATTGAAGGGTTATTGGTGTGTGCCTTTAACTGAGAGGGCCAAGAGCATCTCTGCTTTTGCCACACCATCTGGATTGTACCAGTATGAAGTCCTACCCTTTGGCGTGAAAAATGCCCCAGCCACGTTCCAAAGGATGATACAGTCTACAATCGCCGGATTGCCACACACAGGTGCGTACATCGATGACCTGATCACATGGAGTGACTCCTGGGAAGAACATCTAAAAGATGTAGAGACGTTGTTCCAGCGCCTGACCCAGGCTAACCTGACTGTTAACCTGAGCAAGAGTGACTTTGGTTGTGCTACTGTCACCTATCTTGGCTACGTCATAGGCCAGGGTAAGGTGGGACCCCTAAATGCTAAAGTCCAAGCCATCATGGACTTTCCAGGTCCTGACAACAAAAAAGCTTTGCGCCGCTTCCTTGGAATGATCGGGTACTACCGCAAGTTCTGCAAGAACTTTGCTGAGATTGCTCTCAGTCTAACTCACCAACTGAAGAAAGGCGTAAAGTTCACTTGGGATGATGCATGGCAGAGAGCCTTCGATCGCCTGAAGTCTCTGCTGTGTCACTTCCCCGTGCTCAAATCTCCTGACTTCAACAAACCGTTCTCCATCGCGATCAATGCTAGCGACCAAGCTTGTGGATCTGTGCTCCTACAGAGAAGTGACTCTGATGATATTGAGCATCCCGTGGCATACTTCTCCAGGAAGTTCAATCACCACCAAAGGAACTATTCCACAATAGAGAAGGAGCTGTTGGCTCTGGTTCTGGCTTTACAACACTTTGATGTTTATGTTTGTACAGGGCAAAAGCCAATGGTTGTGTACACAGACCACAATCCGTTAATGTTTTTGAGTAAGATGAAAAACAAGAATCGAAGATTGTTGAATTGGAGTTTGATTTTACAGGAGTTTGACTTGGAAATTAAGCATGTGAAGGGTACAGACAATGTAACTGCTGATTGCTTATCCCGTGTTTGAATATGTATAAATATATCACATGTTTATTTGAATATTGTATGATATGTACATATAGACAAGTGTCCACTTAACCATTTTGTATTGAAAAGAAAAATTTGCCTTTATGAGTCAAAATTTTTCCCTTTTGGAATGGAGGTGTGATGTGAATAGAGGCCACTAGATGGCAGAATTTACCTTTCTTTTATTGAGCTCAGACTGATGTTATGTTCAGACAAGTCCCCGAAAAATAAAAAAAAGAGGTCTAAATGTGGGTGAGGTCTGCAAAAGAGTATATAAAGGGGAGAATTGAGACAGTAAAGTAGTAGGAGAAATTGCAAGAAGAAGGATACGTGTGACCAGACCTGTCATTTCTGTTCAAGACCTGTGACGTTTCTTTTGTGGATTTTTTTGCCTGTTTGTGAGCATTTTCTTCATCCAGGACATCACCAAGCCACCCCACAACAAGGGACTGTGAATATTTCTTTTTGTAGTAATCAATCTTGGTCTTCAGTTTAGTTAGTAGTTGTGTTTAATTAAATGTGTTTAAGTTTTTAAAACTGTGTCTGTCATCCCTTGCTGTTGCTGTTGTGTGTAAATGTAATAACAAATTGGGGCCATAACAAAACACTTCGAGTTACACAGATAGACATTCAAGTTCCCCTAAGCAAAGCTGAAGTTAAATAATCCATGAGGAAATATACAGAATCTGAATGGCAGGAATACTGGGGCAGCAGTGAAACTGGACGGCATCTACGTGAAATACAAAGGCATGTGGGTGACGGGAGGATAGTGGGCCTCAAACATAGAGAAGAAAATATAACGTGTTTGCGAACAGGTCATAAAGGTCTTCATCACACATTACCCAAAATAGGCAAGCACCACACTGGAAACTGCACACACTGTAACCAGCCAGAAACAGTTGGACGTATAATACTTCACTGCAAAAATGGGTAAAACAAAGCATGACGTCATTAAGTTCCTGAGAGAAACTGAAGTGGATAAAAAAAAAAAAATTATTATTTTTTTTTTGGTACTGCCTAAATCTTTTGTTCCATACTCCGGTCCAGTTGGTGGCGGTAATGCACCAGGAAGAGGATATAATTTCAGTAAACTCCATAGAAGAAGAAGAAGAAAAAGAAGAAGGCGTAAAGAAAAAGAAGAAGAAGAAGAACACAGTTTTGCTTCCTTCAGTACAGCTAGTCGGGGGGTCAATAACTTTAATGTTATTTAATTTAATTTTATACATACAACAGTCACATTGGGCTGCATGTCGCATACAGTAGGCCGTTATCCATTTAGTCTGTTCGAGCAATTCTAAAGCCTGTGGGCCATAAGCGTGTAATTTAACTTCCCGTTTTTTATCCTATGACATTATCTTGCTGTCGTGGTCCGAACGCACCGTGTGTGATAGAGGTAGAAGTCGTTCGTTTCATTTCATTTACGTGGTTAAGTTATTGCTCTGTTGTCAACCCCTCGCATACATGGCTGACTTGCAAGGGCTCCCGTGGTTTCGTAGGTAGTTTACTTGGCTCTGAAAGCGAGTAACCCCAACTCCACGCGACTAACTAGCTGCGCGTCCCCTGTACTCGCTGTGTGCCGCGCGCAGGTCATTGCATCTGAAACGGCGGGGTCCTGCAGACCGCCGGTCACTTGGTTATAATGTTCTGGCCGAGCCTCATGCGCGGATGCGTTATTCAGGGAATGGAGCGGAGATCCATCTCCGAAGCCAGCAGAAGAATAATTGGTATCGAGTTGTTTGTGCTCAACATTCGTAAAGCTCAATGGAAAGTCTTTGGAAGAGGGAGGCAGTTCTCCACAAGCGGGCCCCTCTGCGCCAAACCTCGGGAGATTCGGAAGAAGAAAGACCTATCAGAGAAGAAACTGGTAAGAGCCATGGCCGTGCTCGCTGTTATAATTGCACATGGCTCTAAGCAATCAGGCTCTGTTCTCTAAACTTTTGTGTTTTCAATGAAGCAAAGAACACAGATTTAAGGAGTAGGGTGTCCCTGCAGGTAGCAGTTTCTGGACCGCACTTTCAGGGCCACAGTTGTAGAACCGTAACCCTCGATAGGTGGCCCTGTAGCAGGAAACCTATGGTCTTAGAGATGCAGTCCCAGCACTGCGGGTGGGTCTGAATCTGCAGGGTCATTCCACGCCAAACATCCGAACACCCCCGCATCTCAGATTCGACTGAAAAAATTCCAGGAGGTTCACACACTTCCCAATAGGAAAAGTCCCAAATTTTAGCTCCCAACTCCTTATACTTTTGTTATAAAAAACCATTTTGTCAACAACCCCCTGACCTGTTTTGAGCAGAGTTTTCTGAAGAGCCACTTTCAGATTGTTGTATTTACAAAACTATTTAAGGCAGGTCCTTCACATTTTCAAGGGTTGAAATCTGGCAAAAGTACTTGTAAAATATGGACTTTTACACATATGCTTTTCATTTATCACAGAATTCTGGGGCCTTGAATTTGATCGAAAATTCTCCTCTTCAAATATGACTGCATATTTGAAGGACTGTGGAAAGTGCCATTTCAAAGACAGAGGTTTGATATTGTACACACACCATCTCACACATGCTGTGTACTTCGTGTTTTAAAACTCGCCCTCTGTGATGAACGGTCTAGAAGATATTGAGGTTTAAAAATGGAAAAATAATTTTGGTGCTATTTTTGCCATGTTATACCAAAAAAATGACAGCACCATAAAATTGACTGTTTTAGAAAGACTAGATGTCTGTTTTTAACATATCCAAAATTCGTGATGGTGTTTTGCCTTTTTTTTTTTTCGCTAAATGAATTTTTTAAAATGTGGTGTTTGCATGCACGCATAGCATTCATGGCCTATGAAGGCACTTTCAGAAGCCAAGAAAACACTCTAAATTTATAACAAACAGCTGAAACTCAAAAAAATGCTTTATTTGATTCATCATAAACTACACTTAAAGGATCGCCTTTATGCAATTTTTAGATATTGAAATAATGGAGCTCCAATATGGGTGAAAATGAAACAAACATGTTTGTTACAAACCATAACATTTCTGTTGTACCACGATGAACCAAAAATAAACTGTATGCTTCAGTAATTATCCATGATAAAAAGTAATTGACAGTCTAGTTGAAACAATTTTGAATATTCTTATGATTTATGGAACTTATTAAATGAATTATAAATTTGGTAACTTTCAGACAACTATTGTAAATTATCTGAACTGTTTCAGGAAACTTTGATGCTTTGATGTCACATCCCTGAATTGTATTTATACGTCCAGTTGTAGTGCCAGGAGAAAAGAATAAAAATCCAGGTTTATTTTCCTGTGGTACAAACATTCAGCTGCATCATGTGGTACATCATCCTCCAAACCACTCCTCTGCTTCAGGAGCATTTGGTCATCATTTGACTGTGAGGTGATAGAGATTAGCTGACTTGTTCTGAAACAATAGAAGCATAACATTTCATAAATGCTTATTAACTTGACTCATACTACATTCGCAGTTATCAGGAAAGTTTAAATAGTAAGTTAAAAATACTGGTGTTCACCACATAAATCATCTAGATCCTGAGGTGAAGCTGCAAAATGTAGTTGCAAGAAAAATATTAATGTAAAGTAGTGAGACTTACATTGCATAACTTTTGGTGTAATCCAAACTGTGGCAGTCTTCAGCACATCCCAACGCAGCTCCAATAAAACATGGAACCAGTGATGCCATCTTGAAGACTTGGTGTCTGTTC
Source organism: Gymnothorax reevesii (assembly GCA_029721435.1). Lineage (NCBI taxonomy): Eukaryota > Metazoa > Chordata > Actinopteri > Anguilliformes > Muraenidae > Gymnothorax > Gymnothorax reevesii. Next base: position 1,812,835 of record CM056585.1, on the reverse strand, counting down.
ACTCTAGTCATATATATGGTAATTCTGACTACTAATGGCTTGTTTTAAATACAAGTGTGAACAATTCCAAAGTGCTTTGGAATCTGATTGTTAAAACCAAATGTGGAGGTGGTTTGACGCTTGTATCTGTAGTGTGAATGCTCAATTTGACACATTTCTATCTCCATGTATAAAGACTACATTTGGGTTATCCTTCAAGTCTAGTTTATTATGAATCACTTGAGGCATTTTGTTGAGTTTAAGATATGTGTCATGAACTCAGGGTGTTTCCTTAGCTTCTGAAAGTGCCTTCATAGGCCATGAATGCTATGCGTGTATGCAAACACCACATGTTCAAAAATTCATTTTGCGAAAATAAGGCAGAACACCATCGCAAATTTTGGATATGTTAAAAATAGACTTCTAATCTTTCTAAAACAGTCAATTTTATGTTGTTGGGTGCTGTCATTTTTTGGTATAACATGGCAAAGATGGCACCAAATTTATTTTTCCCATTTTTAAACCTTAATATCTTCTAGACCGTTCATCACAGAGGGCGAGTTTTAAAATACGAAGTACACAGCATGTGTGAGATGGTGTTTGTTCAATATCAAACCTCTGTCTTTGAAATTGCACTTTCCACAGTCCTTCAAATATGCAGTCATATTTGAAGAGTAGATTTTTCGATCAAATTCAAGCTCCTAGAATTCTGTGATAAATGAAAAGCACATGTGTAAAAGTCCATATTTTACAAGTACTTTTGCCAGATTTCAACCCTTGAAAATGTGAAGGACCTGCCTGAAATAGTTTGGTAGATACAACAATCTGAAAGTGGCTCCTCAGAAAACTCTGCTCAAAACAGGTCAGGGGGTTGTTGACAAAATGGTTTTTTATGACAAAAGTATAAGGAGTTGGGAGCGAAAATTTGGGACTTTTCCTATTGGGAAGTGTGTGAACCTCCTGGAATTTTTTCAGTCAAATCTGAGATAGCCGAGCGGGGGCATTCGGACGTTTGGCGTGGAGTGACCCTGCAGCCTCCAGGTCTGCAGAGACATACTGTAGGATTTAAGTGCAAACAAGTTTTATTGGATGACTTAAATGTCATAAAGATGACCTCAGCAAATAAATCACCACCCTCCTTGATTTCCTCGCTTTTATGTATATTTTCCTGTTTTCCCTCAGACGCGCTACTTTGTCGATCAGCGAACGGTGAAGCTGGTGGCTGGTAGCGGTGGCAAAGGTGCCTGTACTTTCCACAGTGAGCCGAGGAAAGAGTGGGGTGGGCCTGACGGAGGAAACGGTGGTGATGGCGGAAACATCGTTATAAAAGGTACTATTCTTGCATTCTAATCCTGTGCTGCAATTTGTCATGCAAGCTTGAAGATGAATGTCGTTACTGGCAGTGAATGGATTATTTTCTAAATCAAGTTTATATGTGGAAGCAAGCATATTACGTGTTAAGAACAAACTGTATATTGTTAGTGCAGTTTTGTGCTAATTCCATTCCAGAATTTAAGAGGCAGTGCTGAAAATGTGGTTTTTGAGGTTCCTAAACCACTAATTAGCTGCATGACTTTGCTATAAAGTGGTATCATCTGCAAAACTTTACAGTCAGAGATTCATGGGGACTAAAATTGCTGGTGCGTCAGTCATGAGACCGGCAAGACTGTTTGGGGCGGATCCTTGATGATAATCCTAATTTGAAAAAATACTTTTAGCTAAGCAGATTAAGTAAAAAATTGGGCACAATCATGCATTTGGTGATACAAGCATGAAACTTGGCGGGATTGTTACTTGGGGAGTGCGGAGTACACAGAGCCTGCTCGCCACTTGAAAAATTCAATATGGAGGCCATTTTTCAATATGGCCACCGACTGGTGATCAAAATCTAAGTTTTTGACCTAAACTTGATATTTATCATGGAATTTTGCAAATTAGATGTCAAAATATTTGTTTTCAGGCACACTAGAAACAATTATTAACAAAATAAATGTGAAATAATGCTTGGTTTCTGACATAATGATAAAAAATAAAAACATTTTATTTTGTAAGTTTCTTACTGTTTAGTCAAACTCTCAGTCCTCACATTTGCAACTGCACAGATATGTGCAAGGAAGACCAAATCTGTAGCACTTCCATCCACCACTGCATTGGACCCTACATCTGCACTTTGTAAGCTCTTTGCAGCTTTCTGAAATGGGCAGAGTCGTCCGAATGCCCTGCCACAGACTGCCGTGTCTCCTCCACCCCCGACTCACCAGGACTTTTCATGTCCATTTGACAGGATGTTGCCTGAACCCAAATACAACCAGCTTGGCATGTGGCAGGCTTTGTGTGCTCAACTGAAGCTGCTGTGGTTGGAGGTATTGCATCAGAAGGCCTCTGTTTGCAAACATGTCCAGTCTGACCTCATTTATGTCAGTTCGAGAACAGGATCTGTCCTACATTGCAATGATGAGCTGCTCAATAACCTCTTGGCCTCCAGTTCTGATTTGTGGTGGGTAGGTGCTCATTTCTGCAAAAGTATCAGACGCACCTGGACAAACATTCCATGCCTGCCAAGCAGTCTTCTGTGCTTTATGACGGAAAGCTGATACAACATCGCAACCAGTGAGCGCATGAAAGATTGGCAAGCCTTTAGCTTTAGCTGGACCAATTGAATGGAAGATTTCATGTACAGGTATCAACCTGAAGTTTTCTCCTTGACCAAAAGTAATCCACATCCAGTACCATTTAAGTCCCGTGCGGTCTGTACATCATCCAGGTGTTATGGCCCCAATTTGTTATTACATTTAAAACAACACAACAGCAACAGCAAGGGATGACACACAGTTTTTAAAACTTAAACACATTTAATTTAACAGACAAAGACAATAACAACTAACTAACAACTAATGAACCTAAAGACCAAGATTGATTAGGAAAAAAAAAGAAATATTTACAGTCCCTTTTTGTGGGGTGGCTTGGTGATGTCCTGGATAATGAAAATGCTCAAACACAGGCAAAGAAATCCACAAAAGAAATGTCACAGGTCTTGAACAGAATGGCAGGTCTGGTCATCTTCTTGCAATTTCTCCTACTACTTTACTGTCTCAATTCTTTTCCTTATATACTCTTTTGCAGACCCCACCCACATTTAGACCTCTTTTTTTTAATTTTCTGAGACTTGCCCCAGACATGTCTAGGACATGTCTAAACATGACTCCAGTCTGAGCTTAACAAAAAAAGGTAAATACTGCCATCTAGTGGCCTATATTCACATTACACCTCCATTCCAAAAGGGAAAAATTTTGACTCATAAAGGAAAAATTTTTCTTTTCATTACAAAATGGTTAAGTGAACACTTGTCTATATATACATATCATACAATATTCAAACACATGATATATATATACACATTCAAACACGGGATAAGCAATCAGCAATTACATTGTCTGTACCCTTCACATGCTTAATTTCCAAGTCAAACTCCTGTAAAATCAAACTCCAATTCAACAATCTCCGATTCTTGTTTTTCATCTTACTCAAAAACATTAACGGATTGTGGTCAGTGTATACAATCATTGGCTTTTGTCCTGTACAAACATAAACCTCAAAGTGTTGTAAAGAAAGGACCAGAGCCAACAGTTCCTTCTCTATTGTGGAATAGTTCCTTTGGTGGCGATTGAACTTCCTGGAGAAGTATGCCACGGGATGCTCAATGTCATCAGAGTCACTTCTCTGGAGGAGCACAGATCCACAAGCTTGGTCGCTAGCATCGACCGCGATGGAGAACGGTTTGTTGAAGTCAGGAGATTTGAGCACGGGGAAGTGACACAGCAGAGACTTCAGGTGATCGAAGGCTCTCTGGCATGCATCATCCCAGGTGAACTTTACGCCTTTCTTCAGTTGGTTAGTTAGACTGAGAGCAATCTCAGCAAAGTTCTTGCAGAACTTGCGGTAGTACCCGATCATTCCAAGGAAGCGGCGCAAAGCTTTTTTGTTGTCAGGAACCGGAAAGTCCATGATGGCTTGGACTTTAGCATTTATGGGTGCCACCTTACCCTGGCCTATGACGTAGCCAAGATAGGTGACAGTAGCACAACCAAAGTCACTCTTGCTCAGGTTAACAGTCAGGTTAGCCTGGGTCAGGCGCTGGAACAACGTCTCTACATCTTTCAGATGTTCTTCCCATGAGTCACTCCGTGTGATCAGGTCATCGATGTACGCACCCGTGTGTGGCAATCCGGCGATTGTAGACTGTATCATCCTTTGGAACGTGGCTGGGGCATTTTTCATGCCAAAGGGTAGGACTTCATACTGGTACAATCCAGATGGTGTGGCAAAAGCAGAGATGCTCTTGGCCCTCTCAGTTAAAGGCACACACCAATAACCCTTCAATAAATCAATCTTGGTCAGAAACTTTGCTTGCCCTACACTATCAATACAATCATCAATCCTAGGTATTGGAAACACATCAGTTCTAGTTACAGCATTGACTTTGCGATAATCTGTACAGAATCTAGTACTTCCATCAGGTTTTGGAACTAGCACACAGGGTGAACTCCAATCGGAGTTGGAGGGTCTGATAATATCATGTTTTAACATGTACTCAACCTCTTTCTCAGCAATCTTTCTCTTTTCAGGATTCATCCGGTATGGATGCTGTTTTATTGGTTTGGCATCACCAACATCTACATCATGAGAGGCTATAGTAACTCTCTTTGGAACATCAGGAAACAAATCCTCATATTTCTTGATCAACCTTTCAAACTGATCTCTCTGTGAGGGTTCTAAGTGCTGGAGTTTTACATCAAGATTTTGCAACACTTCAGTGTTTGACAATTTACATGAAAGAACTTCAGCTTTAATTCTTGGTTCATCATCTTGAAACTCCCCCTCATCTTCACACGTTTCGACCATTGGAGAATCTGAAGTGACAGCTGCAACCCTAGCATTTCTGTCATGATAAGGCTTTAGCATGTTAATATGACACAATTGTTTTGGTTTTCTCCTATCTGGAGTCTTCACAATGTAATTGAGATCATTGAGTTTTGTCAGAATTTCATAAGGACCATGAAATCTAGCCTGCAATGGATTGGACTGCAAGGGAAACAACACAAGGACCTTGTCTCCTGGTTTAAACTCACGGCTTCTAGCCTTATGATCATACCAAGTTTTCATTTTTCCCTGACTTGATTTCAAGTTCTCTTTGGCAAGGTCACAAGCTGCACGCAATCTTTCCTTGAACTTGCTAACATAGTCTAACAGACTGATTTGCGGCTCTTCCTCTTGCCATTGTTCACTCAATAATAGCAAAGGTCCTCTCACTTCATGACCAAACACTAGCTCAAATGGACTGAATCCAGTAGACTCCTGCACTGCTTCTCTAGCTGCAAACAACAGCAAATGAACCCCTTCATCCCAGTCTTTCTCATGGTCATAACAATAAGTCCTCATCATTGTCTTGAGAGTGGAATGAAACCGCTCTAAGGCACCCTGACTTTCTGGATGATAGGCACTAGAAAGAATCTGTTTTGCACCTAGTTCATACACAACCTGCTGAAACAATCCAGAAGTGAAATTGCTACCTTGGTCTGACTGAATTTCCCTGGGAAGACCAAACAACGTGAAGAACTTTATCAAAGCCTTCGAGATTGCAGTTGCCGTGATGTTACGTAGAGGTATGGCTTCGGGAAATCTGGTAGATGCACACATGATTGTCAACAAGTACTGATTTCCAGATCTAGTCTTGGGTAATGGACCAACGCAATCAACAATGACCCTAGAGAATGGCTCCCCAAATGCTGGGATAGGCTGCAATGGAGCTACAGGTGGGTCTAACTGGTGTTTTCCAACTACCTGACAAGTGTGACAGGTTTTGCAAAAGTTGGAAACGTCTTTCCGAAGCCCAGGCCAAAAGAAGTGTTTCATGATCTTATCAACAGTCTTGTTAACACCAAGATGACCTCCTAAAGGTAGACTATGAGCCATTGTTAAGATCTCATTCCTATAGACCTTCGGAACAACAATTTGCCTGACCACTGCCCAATCTGCATTGGCAGGGATATCAGGAGGGCGCCACTTCCGCATCAACACACCATCCTTGAGATAATACCCAACTGGAACTGCGTCTATTTCTTTTTCAGGAAGGGCTCTCCTCTTTAGTACACCAATTTCAGGATCATTAGTTTGCTCCTCAATCAACCGCTTTCTGGACAGAGACAAGTCTCCAGACACATCAGAATCACCAGACCCATCCGGCTGGCTGAATAGAGAACTGATAAAAGTATCTGATAAGTCCTCAAACGGAGAAACCATAGTAGGCCAATCAGAGTCATGAGGCGAACCACCTGAGTCCTGACTATTCAATGTACTGGACGGCACCACAACATCATCTTCTTTAGCCTTCTTGGCCATAGCACGAGTCACTGCGCAAGAAGGATACAGAGATGGGTCCTCATCCCCATTTTCAGTGCTCGGCTGTGAAGTAAGATGTACAGGGGGAACTACTTTGCCCCCAGCCAGGTCATTGCCTAGCAACAGAGAAACACCCTTTATAGGTAGACTTGACATAAGTCCCACCTTTACCTGTCCTGTAACTAAATCTGACTTCAAGAATATAGAGCGCAGGGGTACAGATACAGTTCTCCCTTCAATACCTTGTACAAGTATGAAATCCCCTGAAGCGGTCTCATCACGTAACTCCAAGGAGTCCATCAACAAAAGTGACTGAGAAGCTCCGGTATCCCTTAGGATATATATGGGGACAGGAGTAGTATGCTCATTCAGAGCCACAAATCCCTCTGACACAAATGGAAGAAATTCCTCCCTCACGAAGTCAGCTGTATCAGGCTTTTTAGCCCCACATGAAGCAGGCAATTTAGCAGATCGGTTATCTACTACAGGGGTTTCTAACCTTGTTTTCACAAAGGCATTTGGTTTGGTATCCTTTTCTTTTTCTTTCTTAGCTTTAAGGAACCAACAGTTAGTTGTAACATGACCAGATTTCTTGCAATAACTGCAAACTAGACCACTTTTGTCACTGTCAGCTTTCACACTTTGATCAGACCTGTTACTGGATTTCTGAGCACCATCACCAGATTTGTCTTTGTCTTTGGGTGAGGAATCTTGGGTATCACCGTAACCCTTTTTCTGAAATTGGGACCATTTATTGTTACTGCTAGACTGAAATTTGGACTTATGTGTGAGAACATATTCATCTGCAAATTTGGCAGCTGATTGCAAGTTCAGTGCTTGCTTCTCATTAAGGTAGGTCTTAAGATCATCCTTAACACAGTTCTTGAATTCTTCAACTAACACCATCTCTTTTAGTGAGTTGAAATCATCCTTGACCTCCATAGAAGTACACCAGCGCTCAAAGCAAACCTGCTTCTCATTAGCAAATTTAACATAAGTCTGATTTCCAGATTTCTTCAGACCTCTGAATTTCTGTCGGTAAGCCTCTGGTACCAACTCATAAGCTCTCAAAATAACCTTTTTGACAACCTCATAATCAGAGGAATCATCTGCAGACAAAGCCGAATAGGCTTGTTGAGCTTTACCCTTGAGGACAGTTTGCAACATCAGAGGCCAGTGTTCCTTTGGCCACTGGCAACTCTTTGCTACCTTTTCAAAACACTGGAAATAGTTGTCAACATCCTTTTCTGAAAATGGAGGCACCAGTTTTACCTCCTGACTGGCACAAAATTTATTTTTAGTTTCAATTTTAATTTTTAGTCGCTCCATTTGGAGTCTTTCTTCTCTAACGAATTTCTCTAATTCAAAATCTCTCTGTCTCTGTCTCTCTCTTTCTGCTCTTTCCTCTTTCTCTCTCTCAAATTCTCTTTGTTTTTTTTCTCTTCCTATTTTTTCTAACTCAAACTGCCTTTGTTTTTCTTTTTCTTCCCTCTCAAATTCTCTTTGTTTCTCTTTTTCCTCCCTTTCTTTTTTCTCTTCTCTTGCTAATTTTTCCAACTCAAACTGCCTTTGTTTTTCTTTTTCCTCCCTTTCAATCTCTAGCATTTTTAATTTAAGTTCCATTTCTATATTTGGATTTTCCACTGGAAACTGTTCCAGATCTCCTGGTGCAAACACATTTTCATCAATGTAATATTCAACTATCTCTCTAGCCAGTCTTGCTTTTCGCATGGCTGGTTTCACCTCTGTCAGCTCTAAATGTCTGCAAATTTCTAGCAGTTCTGTCTTTTTAAAAGACTTCAAAACCCCTACGGTTGGTGATGCCAAGAAATCATCCATTGCTGTTGTCAATATATATGTATTCAATTAAAAAAAAAATTTTTACAATTTGAAATGTTAGATTTTTTATAAATGACTCACAAAATGGTCTATCCCGGACCTTGGTCTAGCCCCCAATTTGTTATGGCCCCAATTTGTTATTACATTTAAAACAACACAACAGCAACAGCAAGGGATGACACACAGTTTTTAAAACTTAAACACATTTAATTTAACAGACAAAGACAATAACAACTAACTAACAACTAATGAACCTAAAGACCAAGATTGATTAGGAAAAAAAAAGAAATATTTACAGTCCCTTTTTGTGGGGTGGCTTGGTGATGTCCTGGATAATGAAAATGCTCAAACACAGGCAAAGAAATCCACAAAAGAAATGTCACAGGTCTTGAACAGAATGGCAGGTCTGGTCATCTTCTTGCAATTTCTCCTACTACTTTACTGTCTCAATTCTTTTCCTTATATACTCTTTTGCAGACCCCACCCACATTTAGACCTTTTTTTTTAATTTTCTGAGACTTGCCCCAGACATGTCCAGGACATGTCTAAACATGACTCCAGTCTGAGCTTAACAAAAAAAGGTAAATACTGCCATCTAGTGGCCTATATTCACATTACACAGGTCAAAGGGATAGTCCACCCAAAAACTATAATTTGGATATCAATTACTCACCGTTAGATGTCTCGAATGGACAAAGTTGCTTTTCACCTGGCGCAACTTTATGGCCACTGGAGAGTTTAGAAAAATTATCGAAATTCCTTTTTTGCTGGAAGCAAATGGGGTCACCCAGTAGCGACGGTAAAAAGTTCACAACACGTCTGTTGACAAACTTTCAAACCATAGTCGAACACATTGTCAGTATAATCCAAGTCTGCTTTGTCCACTCGTATCCTCAGAACTCTAGAAACACGGTTATTTCTCGCTAAAAATAACAAAATACCACAGTTATACTTCAAGTAAGCTTGTGCATTCAACGGAAGTCCCGCCTCCCGGTTCGTTCCCAGAGACAAATAAGGTTTGTTTTGGAGCTAAAGACGTGTTTCAAAAACCTTGTTTGTCTCTGGGAACGAACTGGGAGACAGGACTTCCGTTGAATGCACAAGCTTACTTGAAGTATAACTGTGGTATTTTATTATTTTTAGTGAAAAATAACTGTGTTTCTAGAGTTCTGAGGATACGAGTGGACAAAGCAGACTTGGATTATACTGAACTTTTTACCGTTGCTACTGGGTGACCCCATTTGCTTCCAGCAAAAAAGGAATTTGGATAATTTTTCAAAACTCTCCAGTGGCCATAAAGTTGTGTCAGGTGCAAAACAACTTTGTCTGTTTGAGACATCCAATGGTGAGTAATTTATATACAAATTATAGTTTTTTGGCGGAATTTCCCTTTAACTAAGGCCCCGTTACCCTTGGCTCGGCTCTCCTGTGCTGCACATCCTGTCAATTCAGGTGCGGCTATTTAATGTAACAACTGTGAGTTGCTTCAAGGGGCGCATTAAATAGCATTTTGGACACTAAAATATGGATGGTAATGTAGCTGATTCTGGACCCCATGCTGAGTTTCACAGCAGTGATGTAGCCAGTGTACCCTGCTTGTGTCATATGTTATATAGTCAATAAGGCATGAGAACGCTGTTATTTGATAGCACAAGAGAATACAAAAGATAAAACAGGATTTCATATTCGTAGGAAAATTTAGTTTGATGTAAAAAAAAAAAGGTATTTTTTTGTGAATGTTTATGTTATTATACAAAATATAACTAATATCACTTTTATTTTGCCATAATTGGGCTTAAAGTCCATTAAAACATACGTTGTATAATTTGACAGATGCATCACAGAAATTTATTGACACACATATTATTTAGACAGAAAACTAAATTTGGTTGGCTAAAAAGTGACCATTCAGAATTTTTTGAGTAGCTCGGGACTTTTATGAGACGAGTGGATCATGATGAGTCATCATTCCAGTTTTGGTGCTTGCATCACTAAATGCACAAGTTTTCCATAATCTGCCCAGCTATTCGGGATCCTTCAAAGAATCCTCAACAGGATCCATGAGGACCCAAGCAAAATCCTGAGGGGATCATCGAAGATCCTGCCAAATCCTTTGTGATCCTTTAGGGTCCTTGAAAAATCCTGTGGGGTGCTGGATAAATAAAGCCGAGATATTGCCGGGCCGAATACATCCTGGAGTGTGAGAGAAGGAGGAGCGGGTGCGACTGATGAAAACCTGACGACTGACATTTATTCCTGAAGGTCCGCATGAAACATGGCCGTTATACAGGCAGTTATGCATCTTTATTACTGGCTGCTGCCAGCCAGTCTCCTCTTTGTTTTTAAGAAGGTGGCAACTTCTCTGAATGCAGCTTCTGCAAATTTCTCCCCAGCTCTTCATGAATGTTTAAACCATACTGCTGTGATGCATGCTGTATAGAAACAAAATTTACTTCTCAATGCACTGAAGTTGCAAGTATTAATCCACATTGCTAAAATTTCTTGAAAAAAAGCAATAAAGTCAGGCTTTAATTTACCCATCATGTCCACATGAACAGGCCAAGTTCAGCTTTCTGGACGCATGAATTACCGAACCAATGAAGATTCTTTTCAGTCCCATAACCAATTGGCTGCTTTATGACGGACAGAACATTTCAGCTAAAACAGAACAGAATATTGCAGTTCTTCTGAGCATAGTGACTCACGGTGGTAACAGAAGTTTAAAGATCTGACTAAAAGGCCTCCACTCTGAAACTGCAGAATTGGTGAAGATCTTGCATTCCAAAAATGCGGAGCAATAATTCAAAGCTAACCTCAATTAGGGGTGTAAACTACAAACCCAAAACCAGTGAAGTTGGCATGTTATGTAAATCGTAGATAAAAACAGAATACAATGATTTGCAAATCCTTTTCAACTTATATTCAATTGAATACCCTGCAAAGACAAGATGTTTAATGTTCAAACTGAGAAACTTAATTTTTTTTGCAAATAATCATTAACTTAGAATTTAAAGGCAGCAACACATTGCAAAAAAGTTTGCACAGGGTCCTTTTTACCACTGTGTTACATCACCTTTCCTTTTAACGACACTTAGTAAACGTTTGGGAACTGAGGAGACCAATTTTTGAAGCTTTTCAGGAGGAACTCTTTCCCATTCTTGCTTGATGTACAGCTAAAGTTTTTCAACAGTCTGGGGTCTCCGTTGTCATATTTTATGCTTCATAATGCACCACACATTTTCAATGGGAGACAGGTCTGGACTACAGGCAGGCCAGTCTAGTACTTGCACTCTTTTACTACGGAGCCATGCTGTTGTAACACGTGCAGAATGTGGCTTGGCATTGTCTTGCTGAAATAAGCAGGGGCGTCCATGAAAAAGTCATTGCTTGGATGGCAACATATGTTGCTCCAAAACCTGTATGTACCTTTCAGCATTAATGGTGCCTTCACATATGTGTAAGTTGCCCATGCCTTGGGCACTAATACACTCCCATACCATCACAGATGCTGGCTTTTGAACTTTGCGCCTATAACAGTCCGGATGGTTCTTTTCCTCTTTGGTCTGGAGGACACAACGTCCACAGTTTCCATAAACAATTTGAAATGTGGACTCGTCAGGCCACAGAACACTTTTCCACTTTGCATCAGTCCATCTTAGATGAGCTTGGGCCCAGCGAAGCCGGCGGCGTTTCTGGGTGCTGTTGATAAATGGCTTTCGCTTTGCTTTGTAGAGTTTTAACTTTCACTTGCAGATGTAGCGACGAACTGTAGTTACTGAAAGTGGTTTTCTGAAGTGTTCCTGAGCGCATGAGGGGATGTCCTTTCTTGCAATAGCTCGTTGAGGAATGTTGTTTTTAAACTGTTCGGCAATCAGCTCACGCATTTGTTCACTAAGTGGTGACCCTCGCCCCATCCTTGTTTTTGAATGACTGAGCATTTCATGGAAGCTGCTTTAATACCCAGTCTTGGCACCCACCTGTTCCCAATTAGCCAATTAGTTTGATGAGCATTCCTCAACTCTCAGTCTTTTTTGCCACTTGTGCCAGCTTTTTTGAAACATGTTGCAGGCATCAAATTCCAAATGAGCTAATATTTGCAAAAAATTACAAAGTTTACCTGTTCGAACATTAAGTAACCTGTCTTTGCAGTGTATTCAATTGAATATAGGTTGAAAAGGATTTGCAAATCATTGTATTCTGTTTTTATTTACGATTTACACAACGTGCCAACTTCACTGGTTTTGGGTTTTGCAATAGGCCGACTCACCGAATATCTCACCACTGCTAACAAACAATGATCATGATAACGGTTTTGTAGTCCTATATTTCTTCTACTTGTTATCCTGTGAGTTTCCCTGTGTTAGGCTTTTGGTTATTTAAGGAAGTCACCGTGCTTGTTATCCCCTCGCTGACGAAGTAGACTGAGGGGGGATATAGTAACGCTTCCGTCTGTCCGTCCGTTACATATCTGATTTTCATTCGATAACTTGAGTAATGTTCGATAAATATTAATGAAATTTGATATGAAGGTACATGGTATGAAAATACAGCCTGCGTTTTATTTTGGAGTATGTGGGTCAAAGGTCATTAAATTTGCAAAAATATTTTCCAGAACATGTAACAGTATAACGTGATGACTGTCCCATTGGACCTTATCATTTAGTTGTCCTGAGTGCTGCTTCTTAATCACATCCAGGATTTCTTTAATGCCATTACACTGTTTCCAATATTTCCTAACCTTTGGAAGTTCAAGGATACGTTCATGTTATGTTTTCACTCTTCTTTCATTTCGTTACCTTCTCATATATGCTTTAATCGTCTTCTGTAAATCCTTGATTTTATTCACATTCTTTTATTAAATCTTCATACCAGTTGACATATAGTTTATTCTCATGGGCCATTCCATAAAGTAGTAAACTTTCTGTACATCCAATCATTGGTTCCTTGCCTAGTAAAAGAGTATAGTCTAATGAAAGTACCTTCTTCTGACGTATATACACATGTACATGTACAGCATTTGTACCCGGCGAGCGGATGCTACACTTTGTGTTGCCCTTGTTAATTTGTGTGTTGTGAAACCTCTTCAACCCCAACTTTTCGTGGCATCATGACAGGATTTGAAGTTGGGTGGGGCAAACCTTTTATGCATGATCTCTACGTGTCTGTGTTTTAGATTACTCTCTTAACATTAAACCAGTATACTCACTGAATGACCATGACCACCACATAAGCCTATAATGATAAAGAAATTATTAAGAAATGACCAAGGGACCATCAACTGGCTACATTGAAAATGTACATAAATTACACGTGATATTAAGGATGACAAATCTTCACGTAATTAATGAATCCAGAACTCTTTATGAATTCCATTTCCTGTTTTACATTTTTTACATCTGGTCATCTCGTGTGTCGAACCCTATAGAACATTTTTGCAGAACAGCGTCACTCGTAAGTCTGGCTAACAGATCATCATCATGATGGAAGCAAATATCTAACAGTATTGAAATGAAACTCCCTCAGAACTACTTTTTCCTTCTCGAGAAGGAAGCACATTATTTGTGTCACGAGGAAAATGAAAATGTAATCTTCCACTTTTCAGGTCCGCATCTGCACTTTTTGTAACAGATTGGAACTCATAAAACATTCCTGATTTACAATTGAATCTTCGAAAGGTGCCCTGGCAGACCGCTAACAAAAAAAAAAAATGCTGTGCCATTGACAAAACCTGCAAAAATGGAAATCACCAGCGCCACTTGTCTTCTACTGCTGCTAGCTTCAAAACTTTCTTGGGTCTTGCCTTGTGTCTGGTATCGGCGTAACAACGACATATTAAAGTTTCGTTTGGCACCAACGATTCATTGTAACTCCCCCTCGTTCCAAAGAATAAGTCTGGAAAAAGCAGAAGTTCACCCCTGAAATCTAAGTTCATGCCCGGAATCGTTCACAGCAAAACTTCACACAGCCATGAGATTCTGACTAACGCGCCGATTGGCTGGCGTTCGAGAGGCGTGCCAGGTCTCTCGAGCGCCAGCCAATCAGCGTGCGTGTCACAATGTCATGGCTGTGCCTTGAACGATTCTGGGCAGGAAACGATTCTGGGCCTTTTCCAGACTTATTCTTTGGAACGGGAGGGAGTTACGATGAATGCTTAGTGCCAAACAAAACTTAAATATGTCGTCGTTACACCAATACCAGACATAAGGTAAGACCCACGAAAGTTTTGACGCAGCGGTAGAAGACGAGTGGTGTCTGGCAATTTTCATTTTTGCCAGGTTTTGTCAATGGCACGCCAGCACGCCATGTGACTCCGCTGGGCCAGTAAATGTCAGAATGTTAAAACGAGCCCTCGGAGTCACAAATGGGGTTATTGCGAGACATTGGAGTCCATGAGAATTTTCGACTTCATGATTGTTACAGCTAACAATAAAACGATACTGGGACTTAAATTATTATGAGCAGAAATAAGATGAACCAGGTTTATTCAATGAAACGACCTACGAAGTTTTATGGTGGGTTCAAATACAGGCATCCGTCTGTTGTGCAGTCATCCTTCAACTCCTGAAGTGCAACGGCAGAATCGCAAAGGGTAGCGAAAATAGGGGGCTCCGAAGAGTTTTCTCATTTCGAACGATTGGGGAAAAAAGGCCGACTATTGGTTAACCAAGATTTGTTCAGTAGGGGACAGCCTTAGTAATTTATTAATTAAATCACGGCAAAAACTGCAGTCGAGATGTGAATGGAGCTAATTTGGTTTGCGTTTCCCGAAATCACTGTTGCTAACTTCCATGGTTGGAACCATTGACTTTAAATGGACGAACTTTGTCAGTTGGCAACGTTAGCAACTAGGCTTCTGGGAAACGAACCGGGGCTCCATTTATTAGCCGGAATGACCGATTGATCACACCAAGTTTCACCATCAAAACAACCAAAGTTTGGCAATGAAAACTTTTGTACGATAGATGAGAGGAACCTTCCTTCCATTACCCTCTCCTACCCGTCCTTTCTGACAGTTTTAACAGGTTTTATGCCCTTGGTATAGACATCCCACGTTCTATGAGTGGAACGCTGGACGAAATGTCCATCTTTTGTGCTTTGTGGGTTGATGCAACGCGCAGTTCCATTGGTTGAAGTCTGGCGTGTCCACACTCTGTTTCTCATGGGCCTTCGCGCGATATGCAAAAGAGTTTGGAAATGCTGTCTAGGTGGCGCTGCAGTTCAGATGGCTAGGCACGCAGAAATTGAACATTTTTGATGGATAGGCGAGCATTTATTTGCGCACCTAGAATACAATTTTAGGCGCGCAAAGGCGCGCCTTTTGTAAAAAGGCCTGCTGTCTCATAATGAAATCGATTATGCAGTCCCCCATTGCAATATTGATAACATGGTGCTATTTGCTGTCACAAACAAAACTGAAACAAAAATACATTTGGCGAGGAGGTGGGACTTCCCCCACAGATTGGATATGAATATGATGCGGTCTCGTGTGAAGTGACCCATTCTTGGCTAGCTGATTGGTTGGCCAAGGTCACATGAACCAAGTTGGAAAAAGTTGCATTGAATACTGTGTGTTGGATATGATTTCTCTGAGACGTATAAGGTCTGGCACTATCCAGGCTCAGTTTATCCAGGACCCCTCAGGAATTTTTGTGGCTCTTATGGATTTTTCCGGGATACTTGAGGACCCCAAAGATTTTGGCCAGGATCCATGTGAAGGCCAAAGGACTTGGCCAGGACTCCAAGGATTTTCATAGGACCCCTAAGGATTTGCCAGGATCCTTGAAGATGCTTAGGGATCTTTTGAAGGATCCTGTCAGAATCCTTCACATGATCCCATTAGGATGCTTGCAAGGATTCTCAGCAGTGTCCCAACGCTGATCTGTTCTTGCAAGGATCCTTCAAGGATCTTGACAGGATCTTTGTTCATGCTTTAAGATGCTGAAGGATCCTTTTTAGATCTTAGCAGGATCCTTGTTCATTATTAAAGATCCTGCAAGAATGATTTTTTTCAAGGATCCTTGAGGGTTTCTTGAAGTATCCTGAAGGGAATCGGTTGATGCAGGATTTCTGTAGGACCCTCATGGGTCCCCAAGGATCCTGCTAATATCACCACCGGGGTTCCATGTCAAAAATTATGACTATGCCAAACACCAAAATCTGTTATAATGAATGTATTTTTTTAGAAAAGCAGGTTACTGTGAAGAATTCCAGATGATGTGAGGGATGAAAATTAAATGTGACCTATTGAGTGTGGTAAAGATGGAGTAGATGGCGTACAGGCCGTGGCACATGCTGGCTGTGACTCTGCTCCTTCTGCAGTGAAGACTCTGTCCTTCGCTCCTCAGTTCTGCACCGTCTCTTCTCAGTTGACAGACAAGTGAAATCGCTGTCATTACTGGCCCCTGTTTACCGCGGGAAAGATGGCGAACGGGGGGGCAGCAAAAACTGTTATGGCCGTAACGCAGCAACCACGTACATCCAGGTGAGTCCACGTACATCCCAGTGAGTGTGCACGTTCTGCTCTAAGCCGCACTCCTCGCTTGAGCTCTGTGTTTATTTCCAGTCCTGAGTTTGGTGCGCTGCTCACAGGTGCCTGTTGGTACAGTCCTGAAGGAGCATGGGAGGATGGTGACAGAGCTAACCCATCACAACCAGGAGTACGTGGCGGTTTATGGCGGTGCCGGTGGTAAGGGGAACCGTTTCTTCCTGTCCAATGAGAACCGAGCTCCATCAGAGACCAGCCCAGCTGAACCGGGCCAGCAGCGTGTGCTGGATATGGAGCTGCGCACCATGGCGCACGCAGGCATGGTGAGGGGATGTGCTGATAAGCTAATAACTGCACCAGGGGTTAATACTCTACTGCTTTAATGCGCTCTGTGCTAACTGCATCATCAGGGGTTAATACTCTGCTGCTTTAATGTGCTCTGTGCTAACTGCATCATCTGGGGTTAGTACTCCGCTGCTTTAATGCGCTCTGTGCTAACTGCACCAGGGGTTAATACTCTACTGCTTTAATGCGCTCTGTGCTAACTGCATCATCAGGGGTTTATACTCTGCTGCTTTAATGTGCTCTGTGCTAACTGCATCAGGGGTTAATACTCTACTGCTTTAATGTGCTCTGTGCTAACTGCATCAGGGGTTAATACTCTACTGCTTTAATGCGCTCTGTGCTAACTGCACCAGGGGTTAATA
This sequence comes from Gymnothorax reevesii, assembly GCA_029721435.1. Taxonomy (NCBI): domain Eukaryota; kingdom Metazoa; phylum Chordata; class Actinopteri; order Anguilliformes; family Muraenidae; genus Gymnothorax; species Gymnothorax reevesii. Next base: position 1,795,426 of record CM056585.1, on the reverse strand, counting down.
CTCTACTGCTTTAATGCGCTCTGTGCTAACTGCATCATCAGGGGTTTATACTCTGCTGCTTTAATGTGCTCTGTGCTAACTGCATCATCTGGGGTTAGTACTCCGCTGCTTTAATGCACTCTGTGCTAACTGCATCATCTGGGGTTAATACTCTGCTGCTTTAATGTGCTCTGTGCTAACTGCATCATAAGGGGTTAATACTCTGCTGCTTTAATGTGCTCTGTGCTCACTGCATCATCAGGGGTTAATACTCTGCTGCTTTAATGTGCTCTGTGCTAACTGCACCAGGGGTTAATACTCTACTGCTTTAATGCGCTCTGTGCTAACTGCATCATCAGGGGTTAATACTCTGCTGCTTTAATGTGCTCTGTGCTAACTGCATCAGGGGTTAATACTCTACTGCTTTAATGCGCTCTGTGCTAACTGCACCAGGGGTTAATACTCTACTGCTCTAATGCGCTCTGTGCTAACTGCATCATCAAAGGTTTATACTCTGCTGCTTTAATGCGCTCTGTGCTAACTGCACCAGGGGTTAATACTCTACTGCTCTAATGCGCTCTGTGCTAACTGCATCATCAGGGGTTTATACTCTGCTGCTTTAATGCGCTCTATGCTAGCTGCATCAGGGGTTAATACTCTGCTGCTTTAATGTGCTCTGTGCTAACTGCATCAGGGGTTAATACTCTACTGCTTTAATGCGCTCTGTGCTAACTGCATCAGGGGTTAATACTCTGCTGCTTTAATTTGCTCTGTGCTAACTGCATCAGGGGTTAATACTCTGCTTCTGTAATGTGCTCTGTGCTAACTACTTCAGGGGTTAATACTCTACTGCTTTAATGCGCTCTGTGCTAACTGCACCAGGGGTTAATACTCTACTGCTTTAATGCGCTCTATGCTAGCTGCATCAGGGGTTAATACTCTGCTGCTTTAATGTGCTCTGTGCTAACTGCATCATCAGGGGTTAATACTCTGCTGCTTTAATGTGCTCTGTGCTAACTGCATCAGGGGTTAATACTCTACTGCTTTAATGCGCTCTATGCTAGCTGCATCAGGGGTTAATACTCTGCTGCTTTAATGTGCTCTGTGCTAACTGCATCAGGGGTTAATACTCTACTGCTTTAATGCGCTCTATGCTAGCTGCATCAGGGGTTAATACTCTGCTGCTTTAATGCGCTCTGTGCTAACTGCATCATCAGGGGTTAATACTCCGCTGTTTTAATGCGCTCTGTGCTAACTGCATCATCAAAGGTTTATACTCTGCTGCTTTAATGCGCTCTGTGCTAACTGCACCAGGGGTTAATACTCTACTGCTCTAATGCGCTCTGTGCTAACTGCATCAGGGGTTAATACTCTGCTGCTTTAATGCGCTCTATGCTAGCTGCATCAGGGGTTAATACTCTGCTGCTTTAATGTGCTCTGTGCTAACTGCATCAGGGGTTAATACTCTACTGCTTTAATGCGCTCTGTGCTAACTGCATCAGGGGTTAATACTCTGCTGCTTTAATTTGCTCTGTGCTAACTGCATCAGGGGTTAATACTCTGCTTCTGTAATGTGCTCTGTGCTAACTACTTCAGGGGTTAATACTCTACTGCTTTAATGCGCTCTGTGCTAACTGCACCAGGGGTTAATACTCTACTGCTTTAATGCGCTCTATGCTAGCTGCATCAGGGGTTAATACTCTGCTGCTTTAATGTGCTCTGTGCTAACTGCATCATCAGGGGTTAATACTCTGCTGCTTTAATGTGCTCTGTGCTAACTGCATCAGGGGTTAATACTCTACTGCTTTAATGCGCTCTATGCTAGCTGCATCAGGGGTTAATACTCTGCTGCTTTAATGTGCTCTGTGCTAACTGCATCAGGGGTTAATACTCTACTGCTTTAATGCGCTCTATGCTAGCTGCATCAGGGGTTAATACTCTGCAGCTTTAATGCGCTCTGTGCTAACTGCATCATCAGGGGTTAATACTCCGCTGTTTTAATGCGCTCTGTGCTAACTGCACCAGGGGTTAATACTCTACTGCTTTAATGTGCTCTGTGCTAACTGCATCATCAGGGGTTAATACTCTGCTGCTTTAATGTGCTCTGTGCTAACTGCATCAGGGGTTAATACTCTACTGCTTTAATGCGCCCTGTGCTAACTGCATCATCAGGGGTTAATACTCTGCTGCTGTAATGCGCCCTGTGCTAACTGCATCAGGGGTTAATACTCTGCTGCTTTAATGTGCTCTGTGCTTACTGCATCAGGGGTTAATACTCTACTGCTTTAATGCGCCCTGTGCTAACTGCATCATCAGGGGTTAATACTCTGCTGCTGTAATGCGCCCTGTGCTAACTGCATCAGGGGTTAATACTCTACTGCTTTAATGCGCCCTGTGCTAACTGCATCATCAGGGGTTAATACTCTGCTGCTTTAATGCGCCCTGTGCTAACTGCATTGGGCGTTAAATACTCTGCTGCTTTAGTGCACTCTGTGCTAACTGCATCATCAGGGGTTAATACTCTGCTGCTTTAATGTGCTCTGTGCTAACTGCATTGGGCGTTAAATACTCTGCTGCTTTAATGTGCTCTGTGCTAACTGCATCAGGGGTTAATACTCTACTGCTTTAATGCGCTCTATGCTAGCTGCATCAGGGGTTAATACTCTGCTGCTTTAATGCGCTCTGTGCTAACTGCATCATCAGGGGTTAATACTCCGCTGTTTTAATGCGCTCTGTGCTAACTGCATCATCAAAGGTTTATACTCTGCTGCTTTAATGCGCTCTGTGCTAACTGCACCAGGGGTTAATACTCTACTGCTCTAATGCGCTCTGTGCTAACTGCATCAGGGGTTAATACTCTGCTGCTTTAATGCGCTCTATGCTAGCTGCATCAGGGGTTAATACTCTGCTGCTTTAATGTGCTCTGTGCTAACTGCATCAGGGGTTAATACTCTACTGCTTTAATGCGCTCTGTGCTAACTGCATCAGGGGTTAATACTCTGCTGCTTTAATTTGCTCTGTGCTAACTGCATCAGGGGTTAATACTCTGCTTCTGTAATGTGCTCTGTGCTAACTACTTCAGGGGTTAATACTCTACTGCTTTAATGCGCTCTGTGCTAACTGCACCAGGGGTTAATACTCTACTGCTTTAATGCGCTCTATGCTAGCTGCATCAGGGGTTAATACTCTGCTGCTTTAATGTGCTCTGTGCTAACTGCATCATCAGGGGTTAATACTCTGCTGCTTTAATGTGCTCTGTGCTAACTGCATCAGGGGTTAATACTCTACTGCTTTAATGCGCTCTATGCTAGCTGCATCAGGGGTTAATACTCTGCTGCTTTAATGTGCTCTGTGCTAACTGCATCAGGGGTTAATACTCTACTGCTTTAATGCGCTCTATGCTAGCTGCATCAGGGGTTAATACTCTGCAGCTTTAATGCGCTCTGTGCTAACTGCATCATCAGGGGTTAATACTCCGCTGTTTTAATGCGCTCTGTGCTAACTGCACCAGGGGTTAATACTCTACTGCTTTAATGTGCTCTGTGCTAACTGCATCATCAGGGGTTAATACTCTGCTGCTTTAATGTGCTCTGTGCTAACTGCATCAGGGGTTAATACTCTACTGCTTTAATGCGCCCTGTGCTAACTGCATCATCAGGGGTTAATACTCTGCTGCTGTAATGCGCCCTGTGCTAACTGCATCAGGGGTTAATACTCTGCTGCTTTAATGTGCTCTGTGCTTACTGCATCAGGGGTTAATACTCTACTGCTTTAATGCGCCCTGTGCTAACTGCATCATCAGGGGTTAATACTCTGCTGCTGTAATGCGCCCTGTGCTAACTGCATCAGGGGTTAATATTCTACTGCTTTAATGCGCCCTGTGCTAACTGCATCATCAGGGGTTAATACTCTGCTGCTTTAATGCGCCCTGTGCTAACTGCATTGGGCGTTAAATACTCTGCTGCTTTAGTGCACTCTGTGCTAACTGCATCATCAGGGGTTAATACTCTGCTGCTGTAATGCGCCCTGTGCTAACTGCATTGGGCGTTAAATACTCTGCTGCTTTAGTGCACTCTGTGCTAACTGCATCATCAGGGGTTAATACTCTGCTGCTGTAATGCGCCCTGTGCTAACGGCATTGGGCGTTAAATACTCTGCTGCTTTAGTGCACTCTGTGCTAACTGCCTCAGGGGTTCTTCCGCAGGTTGGATTTCCGAATGCAGGAAAATCGTCATTGTTACGAGCCATTTCCAATGCGAGACCGGCAGTGGCGGCGTACCCGTTCACCACACTAAACCCTCACGTGGGCGTTGTGCAGTACCAGGACCACGTGCAGGTGGCAGGTGTGAGAGGAAGAGTGCTGATGAGTTTTATTTGATTTTACTTTTTAAATATTTCATTAAAGGGCATCTGAAGTCGATTCTCATTGTTTTTGTTTATTGGCCAATCAGCTCTCCGCACCTGCGCAAACAAACTGAAATAGAAGGATTATCTATGCATGTACACAAAACATGGGTTTATGTGAATGAAATTGGTCATGTGACAATGCAAGTCAATGCATGTCAACAAAAGCAAGTGATTTGTTTGTAAACATTGGACATTCAAGGTCCCGTCTGAGAATCGACTTGCCCTTTAAGAATCTTATCATATTTGGGCCTCTGCCCTATAAGTCAACTGTACAAGTTTAGAAACCTCTTAAGCTGGATCAATGCATGTTCTTGTGTGGAGTTGAGTGTGTTGGGAGCTTTATGGCCGTTGGGCCGTCCTCTGCTTTCGCCTCTGGCTTTGTGAAGATGGGCTCGTTATGCAGCTTCATTAGATAAGAAACCCCGTAAACCCCTGTCCTCTGGTAACCTGCTGATTGATGATTGCGTGTGAAGAGGCAGATGTTAGGGGTGAGTGGCCCTTATAGCTCCTGTTCTTGTCTCCGTGGGACAGTGGCGGACATCCCGGGCATCATTAGGGGCGCACACCTGAACCGCGGGCTGGGCGTGGCCTTTCTGCGGCACATCGAGCGCTGCCGCTGCCTGCTGTTCGTTTTGGACCTGTCGGCCGCGGAGCCGTGGGAGCAGCTGCAAGCTCTACGCTACGAGCTGCAGCTCTATGACCCCGACCTCCCCCGCCGCCCTCACGCCATCGTCGCCAACAAGATGGACCTCCCCGAGGCCCGACAGAGCCTGGCCGCCCTGCGGAGTCACCTGACCCAGCCTGTCATCCCCGTGTCCGCGCTCACCGGGCAAAACGTGGAGGAGCTGATCTTAATCCTCCGGCAGCTGTACGACGGGCAGCTATTCACTGAGGAGGGGGCGGGCCTATGACAGAGAGGCAGCTGTGTGATGAGGAGGGGGTGGGGCTTTGAGAGAGGCAGCTGTGCGATGAGGAGGGGGTGGGGCTTTGAGAGAGGCAGCTGTGCGATGAGGGGGGGGTGTGGCTTTGAGAGAGGCAGCTGTGAGATGAGGAGGGGGCGGAGCTATGACAGAGAGGCAGCTGTGTGATGAGGAGGGGGTGGGGCTTTGAGAGAGGCAGCTGTGCGATGAGAGGGGGCGGAGCTATGACAGAGAGGCAGCTGTGCGATGAGGAGGGGGCGGAGCTATGACAGAGAGGCAGCTGTGTGATGAGGAGGGGGTGGGGCTTTGAGAGAGGCAGCTGTGCGATGAGGAGGGGGCGGAGCTATGACAGAGGCAGCTGTGCGATGAGGAGGGGGCGGAGCTATGACAGAGGCAGCTGTGCGATGAGGAGGGGGCGGAGCTATGGCAGAGTGGGCTTCACACTGCGGAGGGGGCGGGGCTATGAGTTAGGCAGTGGGGCACCTTTGTACCTCCCTTCCTGCTGGGACTTGCAGTGAACATTGTAAAAAGTGTACATTTTTAACTTTGTAATTATTTCATACAAAGTATTAATTTATTTGGGAAAGTGAAGTGGGCCTTAAATTCCAAACTGGTATTTTTTTAACGACTTTCATACCTGCCACGTGATTTGCATTTGTAAGTTGTCACCTGCTCAGTCTTGTGATCACCCTGTTTCTGTATAAATAAATGGCTGTCCTGTGTGGCTGTGAACTTTGTGTCTACTTTGTTTGATCAGGACAAAATGGCTTTAACTTTCTGGTTTCGAAGGTAGGATTTTAAAAAGCTTCTGTGTTGATCATTATTGATGAGCTGCAGGCGTTTGCTGTCAGGAGCTGTGACCAGCGGCACTTCCTTCACTACGTCTCTAGAGCAACATGACGACACAAACCCAGATCCAAAGAAGCCAAAAATTTGCTGCCCGAATTCCAGGTGTGTCGGGTGCTGAACTGCAAAATTACAGTGAAAAGTCGAACTGAGAAAAATCATAACATCGCCTCTCAAAAGCCATTTTTGCGTGGAATCCGTGTTTCCATTGATGTAAAACTGTACAGTTCAGACTGAATTTATCACATCAGTCGAGGTCTGTCAGTGTTATGCACCTTTGTGGGCTTAAAATCATTTGCTTGTGTCTCTAAAGAAATTGAGGCATTTTACTATTCTCTTGAGTCATTTGAATATTTTACATTCCTCGAGAATTATTGTCTTATAGTTCTCCATATATTCTGCTGGTATTTCACAATTCTTTAAAATCATTTGAGAGTATTTTACAATTTGGAGAATCATTGTTTTCCTTGTAGATGATTCCACGTTCTTTCTGAGATCTGTATGTGGGTCTAGAGATGATATGAAAATTCTAGATTATTCCCTTATGTTCTACTCCTGGAACTTCTGACATTCTGCGGTTCTGTATAAATTGTTTGGTTATGGAAGAGTCGTTGGATAACCATTTACAGGTCGAGCTGAACTGTGCAAGGCTGATATCCCGTGCGGTGTGAAAGCAGCTTTACTCAGCTGCAAACAGAAGAGAACTCTTTCCGAAACTCGAGCCCAGTTACCTTGTTATTAATTCTTGTTTTGGCTTGAAGATGGTAATGTCGGGGCAAAGAGTTCCAAGCTTATCTCCACATTAAAAACAAGAACATTCGTCTTACAGATAGTGTGTCTCGCATGAGAAGAGGAGATTTGGTTGTGTAGAGTGTATTTCTATTAACTTAAATTGGCATTTATGGTTGTCTTGATCTTTTAAATTACATACATAAAATCTACTGATCATCTCCAAATTTGATAGTTTCAAATTTGGCAGTTATTCCAAACATTGGCCACCTGGTATTTGGCCAAACATTGGCCACCTGGTACACCTGGGTTATAAAGCTGAGTAAATGCAAATAATTGGGCACTGCTATTAATATGGCCTTTCTGAAGTTCATGATCTGTTACGGTTGAACCTGGTTCAGCTGTGGATTTATCTAAATCAATGCTGATTTTTTTTTGATCTGCAGTTCTGTGGTTATTAGTAACTATCCCAACCACTGCCTTTCCCCACTTTTTTCTGCTGCCGATTTTTGAGGTTTAGCACCTGATGACTTTTTTGTGTCGCCTGCGAAGCATAGCGGCACATAGGGATCACTTTGTCCGGCGTCTGTCTGTCCGTCCGTCTGTCCGGCAGTCACACTTTCAGTTGGTAGTCACACTTTCACATAAGCTTCACAGGCGACACGTGTTCACCTGAACACTAGTTTTTTTTTTAGCGCTCTGCCACGCTTTTCCGACCCAAAGAATTATGCTGACTTTTTTTTTTTTCTTGACCGAAGCACCAGATGTGTTTTGGGGGCCAGATGTTTGACGCTCCTGGATCTTCATTAGACCCCCTCCTGTCGCTTTGGGGATGCATCTTCACAATACTGCTGGTTAGAAATGTTCCAGTGAACATGACTTGCAAATTAACATTCAAAGCAGTTGGAAAGTAGTTGAAATGCTGTGTTTGCTTGCTCTTGTATTCAGGGTTCAGAGACGTTGAATTAAAGCCATTTTCAGCAGTGCTTTTCTTGCTCACTTTACCCCGTTTGTGGGCTGCATGTAGAAGCAGATATTGGCACCTGCCTGCGTGTTGAATGGGCCTCCGGACTCAAACACTGGTTTAGTGCAGGAACCGCGAGGGCCAGGCATCGTGTTGTTGGCCTGAGGTGGAATCAGCTGACTAAAGCAGGGTGACGGACGACAGGGAGGGGCGCAGGAGGGCAGCATCAGCGCTGTGGCACTAGCGCTGTCATTAGCGCTGTCGTGCAGGCCAGTGCTCATGTCTCGCTGTGACTGTGTCTCACTGCGCTGGTCTGGGACTGACGAGCTGCTCTCCGGTGCAGAGTGCGGTGAGTTCGCTGGGGCGGGGCCTCGTGCCAGAGTGTGGTGGTGATATCACGGTGTCGTAGCGCACCCAGTGACTGTGGTGTGTGTGTCATACTGTAGGGCTGACAGGAGTGCTTATGTCACCAGGATAAATCATGTTTTAACACTTTCTCATGTGGCCCTGCTGCGTTAGAGCCACAGAGAGACCCGCTGCATCTCCGTACTGAGAGCCTCATTGGGATGTTCCTTTATGAAACACGAACTCTGTGACCCTCGGATATTTGCGGCCACTGATATGAGAGGTCTGCACGCCTTTGTTTCTTGTTTACGTGCTGAATTTAGGGATGTGTAAGTTGGTACACAGGTGTAAAGCTGTGTGTTTCTGTCTAAATGAAAAACTAATGACGTCTCCGTGTCGTGTCAGCATTGTAAGCAGGAGGAGGTGCTAGCAGCACTAGTGTCAGCAGGTAACAGCTCAGTGTGTGATGTTTGCCCTCCTAACCTCTGTCCGCATCGCTGTCACCCAGGCGGTCATGTGATGGAGCTGGATGATGAGACTGCAAAATCGGCTCAGGCTTTGTGGAACTACTTGTGTCTTCGTCAACCGCTGGAGAAGGTGAGTGCTGTCCTGTGTGTTCGTGTATCAGATGGGTGGAGGGAAGACTGTTAAGTTGTTTGCTCCTCATTTTGGTTGAAAACGTTTCTTAAAACACACACTTCTCCTTTGCCCAGATGGCTAACTCCTGATAACACTGCTTTGCTCAGAGCGATTAGCTCAGATAGCTCACTGATAACACTGCTTTGCTCAGAGTGATTAGCTCAGATAGCTCACTGATAACGCTGCTTTGCTCTGAGTGATTAGCTCAGATAGCTCACTGATAATGCTGTTTTGCTCAGAGTGATTAGCTCAGATAGCTCACTGATAACGCTGCTTTGCTCAGAGCGATTAGCTCAGTTAGCTCACTGATAACACTGCTTTGCTCTGAGTGATTAGCTCAGATAGCTCACTGATAACACTGCTTTGCTCTGAGTGATTAGCTCAGATAGCTCACTGATAACGCTGCTTTGCTCAGAGTGATTAGCTCAGATAGCTAACTGATAACGCTGCTTTGTGCAGAGTGATTATCTCAGATGGCTAACTCCTGATAACACTGCTTTGCTCAGAGTGATTGGCTCAGATGGCCAACTCCTGATAACACTGCTTTGCGCAGAGTGATTAGCTCAGATAGCTCTCTGATAACACTGCTTTGCGCAGAGTGATTGCTCAGATGGCTTACTCCTGATTACATTGCTTTGCGTAGAGTAATTAGCTCAGATAGCTCACTGATAACACTGCTTTGCGCAGAGTGATTAGCTCCGATATCTCACTGATAACACTGCTTTGCGCAGAGTGATTAGCTCAGATATCTCACTCATAACGCTGCTTTGCACAGAGTGATTAGCTCAGATGGCTAAGTCCTGATAACACTGCTTTGCTTAGAGTGATTAGCTCAGATAGCTCACTGATAACACTGCTTTGCGCAGAGTGATTAGCTCAGATGTCTCACTGATAACGCTGCTTTGCGCAGAGTGATTAGCTCAGATAGCTCACTGATAACACTGCTTTGCTCAGAGTGATTAGCTCAGATAGCTATCTCCTGATAGCACTGCTTTGCGCAGAGTGATTAGCTCAGATAGCTCACTGATAACACTGCTTTGCGCAGAGTGATTAGCTCAGATAGCTCACTGATAACACTGCTTTGCGCAGAGTGATTAGCTCAGATAGCTCACTGATAACACTGTTTTGCTCTGAGTGATTAGCTCAGATAGCTCACTGATAACACTGCTTTGCACAGAGTGATTAGCTCAGATAGCTCACTGATAACACTGCTTTGCGCAAAGTGATTAGCTCAGATAGCTCACTGATAACACTGCTTTGCGCAGAGTGATTAGCTTAGATAGCTCACTGATAACACTGCTTTGCGCAGAGTGATTAGCTCAGATAGCTCACTGATAACACTGCTTTGCGCAGAGTGATTAGCTCAGATGGCTAACTCCTGATAACGCTGCTTTGCGCAGAGTGATTAGCTCAGATAGCTCACTGATAACACTGCTTTGCGCAGAGTGATTAGCTCAGATGGCTAACTCCTGATAACACTGCTTTGCGCAGAGTGATTAGCTCAGATAGCTCACTGATAACACTGCTTTGCGCAGAGTGATTAGCTCAGATGGCTAACTCCTGATAACGCTGCTTTGCGCAGAGTGATTAGCTCAGATAGCTCACTGATAACACTGCTTTGCGCAGAGTGATTAGCTCAGATGGCTAACTCCTGATAACGCTGCTTTGCGCAGAGTGATTAGCTCAGATAGCTCACTGATAACACTGCTTTGCGCAGAGTGATTAATGATAACACTGCTTTGCGCAGAGTGATTAGCTCAGATAGCTCACTGATAACACTGCTTGACGCAGAGTGATTAGCTCAGATAGCTCACTAATAACACTGCTTTGCGCAGAGTGATTAGCTCAGATAGCTCACTGATAACACTGCTTTGCGCAGAGTGATTAATGATAACACTGCTTTGCGCAGAGTGATTAGCTCAGATAGCTCACTGATAACACTGCTTTGCGCAGAGTGATTAGCTCAGATAGCTCACTGATAACACTGCTTTGCGCTGAGTGATTAGCTCAGATGGCTAACTCCTGATGACGCTGCTTTGCGCAGAGTGATTAGCTCAGATAACTCACTGATAACGCTGCTTTGCGCAGAGTGATTAGCTCAGATAGCTCACTGATAACGCTGCTTTGCGCAGAGCGATGTGATCCTGGGCCTGGGCTGTCACGACCTGCGCGTGGCTGAGAGAGCGGCTGCCCTTTATCTGGAGGGGTGGGCCCCCTGGGTCCTCTTTACTGGTTACCTGGGCAACCAGACTGCAGGTGAGGCCCATGGGGCGACACAGAGACAGCCCTCGTGTCACGGCGGGATTATGCCCCCAGCTTTACGCTCAGCCTGTGTTTTTCTGCGCGACTATCACCTCCACTATCCCACAGGTGTGTGGCAGCACCCCGAGGCTCTGGTGTTCCTGGATATTGCGCTGAAAATGGGGGTCCCTCGAGAGCGGATTCTTCTGGAGACCAAGGCCACCAACACTGGAGAGAACATCCGCTTCTCTTACCAGGTCCTGAAGGACAACCGTGTTCCAGGTGTCTATGGCAGTCTGTGAGGCAGATGAGCTTCTCTAACTAGATTGTGTAAAGTGGCATAATGTTCCTCTGCCACTAGAGGGATTAGTGACCCGTGAAATGATAATATGTTGTTCTGCGATGAAGAGAGCTGAACCTTTAGTTTTCTCCAAACTACATCTCACACTCCACGTGAATTCCACATTAGTGAGCTGTAAAATCCACTTTATTGAGGAATACAACTCTCTTTAATGTAAACCTCCTATTGGTAAGGACACCGGCATCCTAAACAATCACAAATCATTTTAAGGTCATGGGAAGTCACGGTCGGCAGTTTTTTATTTTTTGCTTTTCTACAGCATTGGGTAAAAACTGCCGCCTGATTTGGGCCAGGTAATATTGTACCTGCACCATGACCTAATACAACATTTATGTACAGGTTTCAAAATATGGCATGTATTAATGCAGCAAACTTTTCAGTGAATTGTATGTCTGTGTTTGTTTTTTTTTTTTTTACTTGTACCGTATATCCATAGAATTCTAAAACAGTAGGAAGGACGTGTGCAGTGCGCAGAACTGTGTCAACCTGTCGGCCATAAACGATGAGACTGCGCTGCCTTTTACCGTTATCAATTATATACAGGCTGGCTATCTCTGGTCTGACTTCTCCAATGTCATTGCCATTCAAAATAATGGCTCAGTCTTGGCCAAGATGGCGCCCATCATCTGCCCATGCAGGATGACACTACCTGATGACATCATCTGTTCTACTCTTTTTTTGTTCAAAGCAAATATCCTGACACTGCATAAGAAAGTTAAAATGTTTTGCATAGTAAATGTTTCATGAGTGACAAAACCCATGTGCTAGTAAAATATTTAAAAATTATTTTCAAATATATTTAGATTGTATTTTTATGAAAGGTCTTTTGCAGTATTGGTTTTAGCATCTGAGAGTAAATAAAAATAAAGTGAAAAATTTTTTTTTTAATTCAGTATAATTTGTGCTGCCATTTAGATTCACAGATTAACAAGATAATTATGTGTTTCGTTGTCCCAAGCATATTGGAGAGCTGGCCTCAGGGTCACGTCTGTGTGTCTCTGCCCAGCTTATCCCAGGGAGCCTCGATGATGCTGAAATCAGGAACAGTGGAAGTTAAACATTTATTTGTACAACTATTTTTTTAAATTATGATTTGGTATCTCAAATGTGCTTTTCATCTTCAGCTAAACTAGTGTACAAAACAAGACAGAAAGGTCTAGAATTAAATAACAAAACCTGGTTTTCCTACAGCCTGCACTGCGCTGTGTGTTTTCTGCGAGAGATGGGTGGCTCTTGTGTCTCAGAGGGGAGTATGAAATACTGGAGCACAGGGCGGCTCCTGATGTAAATCTGCTGCCCTGTGTGGCCCCGGGATGGGAGAATAATGTGTGTGAATGTGTGTGTCAGTCAGCAGGCTGATACTGGTGCAGCAGCCCTTTATGGAGCGGAGAGTGTTGGCCACCTTCTTACGCCAGTGGCCGGGAGATCAGGAGAACACCAGCGCCATCGTCACCTCCCCCTGTCCGCACCTGGCCCAGTACCCCCACCCCTCTGTGGGCTCGGCTCGGGACCTGATTGGGTACATGCTGGGTACGGTGCGTTGCTCCGCCTGGGGTACCTCCACCCGACCTGACCCCTCCTCACCCCCTTCTGGTCCTCCGTCAGCTTTAAATACCTCCAGTATCTCGGCAGTTAGTGCCATTAAAGGCCGTAGTGCTGGAGGTCCTGACGCGACATCGTCACACCCCGCGAGTCCAGGGTGTGAAAACGTCTTTTAAAAGTCACCCAAGTCCACTGCCATCTTCTCACAATGGTAGCATTAGCACGAGCATCTTCAGTTACACCCTGACGATCCCAGAAATGTGTTTTTAATATGTAGAAATATTCACAGTATGAAATGTTTGTGATTTACGTTCCAGGTGTGATTGAGAAAATCCAAGACTACCCAAAGAGAGGCTTCCAGCTGGAGCAGGAGATCTCGTCTGAGGCGCTCGCGGCTTATCAGTGGTGTCTGAGTGCTGGATACACTCCTAAATAAAGCCATGCGAAATGTAGATTCAGTAGGTAACTTCCTTTGTTGTGAGGGATTTTATCGAATTTTATCTTTCATTCAGTTTAAGTCATATAGACCTGATGCTGAGTGCTTTGATGTTTTTGTTTTTTTCAGTCAAATATGGTGCTGTTCATTATGGACAGATTCTAACATTAGCGATTCCTGTTTCATTATAGTTCATCTCTTTACTCAGGGATTACCTGGCTGTAGTTGTTTTTAGGGATAACATGACCTGATAGTTAGCTTAGCATTGTTCAAAACTAAAGTGCAGAACTTTGCAGTTTATCATTCCCCCTTAACCCATTTATGCCTATCGTCCTCACATGAGGACCGTTAAGAAAAACTGTCCTGTTTGAATGACTATTAGAGTGGTATTTTGAAGTATAATAACATAAAAAAGTAAAAAAAGAAAATTCGGGCATAAATGGGTTAAACAGGGACTTGTTTACTTCAGTTAGGGAGCCGCAGTTTAGCATTAGTAGCAGCTGCTCATTGTTTGACACCACTTGGCATTATTGAGTGTGTTGTAGCGTGTGTACTGATGATAAGATCTCTAAAGCAATCGCAGGTCATTTTCTGAATTCCAAAATTAATTTACTTTAAAAGCTGGGGTTCTTTTTGAGAACCACCTGTTACATCTATGTGCTTTCTCCCTGGAGGACATAACGCAAAAAACACAACTTACTGGTTTAACTGCAAAGTTGAGGCAGGTGTTTTTATGAGAATGACATCTGCCCGAGGCACAAGACCAACACTGAGATGCCTTTGTGCTCACGCCTTTCTCTTTATTTGAACTTAGATTTGGGTTTCACCATGTGGCTCGTGAATGTGTCCATCATACTGAAACTAGTTTTGCTTTTAATCTCAGTTTGTGTTCTGATTTCTTATCCTTACTTCATCAAGCAGGGGTTTATTAAAAAGCAAATATTGTGAATTTATTATAATTGAACATACTTGGTCATTGGAAATATTAGAGCTCTTTAATTTCCAGTCATAGTGAAATAGTGGTCTGTGGTGATAATTGAGATGCAAGGAAGAATTATTTCACCTGATTCTGAAGCAGATGTGTGGATGAATTTTGTGAATCACAAACATCTCTGCTCGTTACTTCACTCCTCATGTTCAGCATGTAACAGAACGTTTTATTGCTGTATTGCTCGTACCAATAAGGAGACCTTTAACTGTATCATGTTCAGAATGATAGAAATGTAATAATTAGAGAGTGTGAAAGACATTGCCATTAAATAGTCTGAATCCCTACAGAAAGTGTGCAAATGCTCCTGTGCAAAGCTTCTGAAATGCTAACAGATGTGTTTCTGCAATCAGTTGCATCTCTGCCACTTGCAGCAAAGCTCTTGCTTTTATTTAATGTTTAATGTGCAACACTTGCAGCAAAAACCACAAATAAGATGCTTAAAACAGTATTTTTTTTCATAATTTAATCACCCTTGCATAATTGACATTTTAATTTATACTTGTGCAAAGATCAATATCTTGCTAACCTTAGTGTTGACGAAATAGTCACCTAAAGACTCAGCTGATTGTGGAACAGTTGAGCAGCCGAAGGGTTAATTGCTTTAGTGGACCCCTGCATGAAAAAGCCTGGAATTCCTGCGGAGATGAAGCTGTATGGATGTGATTCCCTCAAACTGCGTCAGCTGTGACGTCCCCCTTTATTTTCCCACCAGTTCCTATATTTTAAGTCCAGTGAGCTGGAGTTCAAAATGACAAACTGCCACTCCCTGTTCCAACGAGTTCCATTATGCATCAGTAATTAAAATATTTAAATTTTATGAGCACTTGCATAATACAGTAGTCGGTCATCTGTGTGCTTTTAAAAACAGCTCTGTGATGTTCACACATGCCCAGGCTCAAAGCTTCCTAGAGCATCGCCCTCCCTCCACCAGCCTGTCCGCTTCCCACAGCACATCCTGGTGCCATCTCTTCTGCAGGTGAATGGTACACTAATACAGCGCTGATAAACGTGATATGAAGGAACACTGAATTCCTCACTGCAGGCCATCCTCCGCTGATGCTCCAGGTCCCGTGCTGGGGGCTTCTGACGGACGAGAGGAGTCAGATGGAGGACTGGTTTATAGTAAAGTGTAATTCTCTGTGTGTTGAGGTACATTTCTCCTGTAACCATCAGCAGAATGCGCCACAAAATCCCTTCTGTCAGTTTGGACCAGGCGGCTTGACCTTCGTTGTGGTCACAGGACACGCCAGCGAGCCTCAGGCCGGTTTGTGGTGTGTTCCTCAGGGGGTCGCACTGCCGGTGCTGACCAGGGTCACTTTTTTGCCATTCTTTTCATTTTCAATTTTTTTTAATTTAATCCTTAAATGGATCTAGATCTTCAATAGTTTTCCAATAATCATTGAATAATATTTCTTCATCAGACCTCAGCAATACACTTGTATTTCATAAATGTGAATCCAGATTTTATTCAGGCATTTATTATAAGTGGAAGTACAGAAACCCGCCCCCATAATGTAAACATCACCAAAAACCCGGGCGAGTCGGACATCGCCTGGCTCATGAAGTATGAAAACACGGCTCTGCTATTAACACCATCAGAGTACTGAGCTAATCCGTGATATTTACCTTTTAGCATCAGGGAAATTCTGATTGGCAAAAAAAAAAAACTCAGTGCTGTCAAAGTTTCTTGAATGTTCAGTAAGCACTCAAGGATCCATAAAACATATTTTGATGTATTTTGCGCAATATGATCATCGTTCCATCTCCTCTTGCGCATGAAATTAACTTCAGTGCAGCCGGACTGGGGAAGGAATGTTATTTCTGAATTTAAGAATGGCCACAATGTTCCACGGGGAGAGTAAATAGTCATCCACCCATACCTGAACTGAATATTCCTCTTCAGGGAGGGGTCTATCCCAGCATGCAATGGGTGAGAAGCAGTAACTCATCCTGCAGCGTCAGAGAATCCATTACAGCAGGGCTGCCCAACCCTGTTCCTGCAGAGCTGCCGTCCTGTAGGTTTCTGCTTCAACCCTAATTCAACACGCCTGATTCAGCTCATTAGCAGCTCGTCAGGATCTGTAACTGGGAGAGCAGGAGGGGTTTGCTTTGGTTGGGGTGATGACCTTCAGGATGGCTGCTCTACAGGAACAGGGCTGGGGAGCCCAGGTTTACAGGGCTCAAACACCATTCTCACACTCATTCCGATGGGATATTTAGAGTTTCCATTCAGCCTGACGTACGCCTATTTCTCTGTGGGAGCAAATCTGAAGAAGTCTGATCAGAAGCTTCAAACTCAATAGTTAAATAATAATGATGATAATAATGCATCAGTTTCATATAGCACTTTCCTGGACACTCAAAGACGCTTCACAATGGGTACATTATTCATTCACTCACACATTCACACTCTGATGGTGATAAACTACGTTTCTGTAGCCACAGCTGCCCTGGGGCAGACTGACGGAAGCGTGGCTGCCAGTACGCGCCTACGGCCCCTCCGACCACCACCAAACATTCACACACAGCCATACAGGAGTGTTCCTTTACTGCATGTTTTTGTGGGGGGGGCTGGGAGGGGGGGACCGGACCGGAGCACCCGGAGGAAACCCACATGAACATCCTAAATGCACATCTTTTTCTGAATTGACTGCATTGTACTGAAGGTGGCTTAGAAGTGGGACAGCAGGCTTGTTTACTGTCCGCTCTTCCACATTAGTTAACCCTGAATCCTCCCGCCAAACATAAACTTAAACACCACTGCAGTGGCGGGCGGCGGACGGAAAACCGAGGGGCAGAAAACAGCCCTGGAAACGGATGAGATAAGTGACCCGATTTCAATCATTATTCTTGGACAACAAGTTAGTTTCCCTTATAATGAAATGTTTAGGCGGATGAATAATAAGTTCTATAAAATGTTTAATTCACATTCCTTAATGGGCAACTCTTCACGAAAAAACCCCTGTAGATTTTCTGCGTTAATTTTTATCACATCCTTAGCAAGTTGTCAAACCTGTGCGTAATGATTGGTTAATTGAAAAAGATTGAAATGTGCTCTTTTTTGCGTTCAACTGGTGCGTTTCATTTCTTGTCTTAATGAAGACAATTAACTTCACCTGAGAGGGGAGAGTTCAGGTGTCTTTTACCAGAGAAATTGACTGAAAACAGATCAAGACTAATAAGCAGTTTAAAGACGTGTTTATCATCCTCCTTGTTCTCTTCGCCCGCCCGCCACTGCTTTACTGAGTACCGAATTGCTACTAACTTCATTCTGGAGATTTCCAATGTCAGCAAAAGAACGAGAAAAAACCTCCTCTCATGAAACAGCCCAACAGGGCTCCCTCGTTTACTGGTGTCCACGATTAAAGCTGAATCACCCAGCTCAAACCGTAACTGCCATGGAACTGTTCTTTAAGCCCTGTACGTCAGCAGTCATGAAGAAATTAACCCTGCAATGTAGTGCCAGTGTGCCGTTAGCACTGGGCTTTACATGATTGGATCCTGTGAGTTGGCAGCAGTTATCCTCCTGCGTCGGGCAGCTCTAAAGTGCGGATGGAGTGGCTCTGCAGATAGTTGCCAGGTCAGTAAACTGGGGTCCCAAGTCCTGCAGCTGGTCAGGTCCGAAGTTGCTGTCGGGGATAGAAATGGCATCGAGCTGCGGGTCAGTTACAGAGTCCTCCTCATAGCTGTAGACGTTCGGCTCGTAATGGTGCAGCTCCAACCTGGGGCCTTGGATCGAAGATAATCTCTGGAAAACGGTCGTCATCAGCATGAGGAAAAAAGCGGTTAATCAAAATTTCATTGTTTAATGTTTAGTTTTAAATATAAAATCTCCAATGGGGAGGTTAAGAAAGATTGGCCTCACCCTGCTTAACCTGAAATGTACTGCTAAAGCACCCGACAAAAGAACTTGCATTTGTAGAAGACAGATATGTTTTAGTACCTCTCCAATAAAAGACTCCAGCTTTTCATGCTGCATGAGGACGCTCTCGGCTCTGGATACTGGTTGTGCCAGGTTGATGGCTGATCCCTGGACAGTAAAGATCCTCATTAGTATCTGAACTCATTAAAATCAGGAATGGTTGTTAGCCCTGAAAACGCTAGCATTTGCTGCTCGATGATAAAATTAGACATATTAAATATATATATAAAATATTATTGAATAAAATCAAAGCTTTTGGAAATTTCGCAGGGGAGCTCTTTTCAACAAGTCACCACATGATGTTTTCCAAAGCTCATGCTATTTGAATTTAAGTGTTGGAATATACTGAGTCAAAAAAGAGACTTCACACTCATAAATTTGTAAATATTTTCTTGAAACTTTTTATAAGAGTTTTTATTATCACTAGGGGTAAATGCGTTGTCAAAGACATCATGACACACACCAACTCTGACGTGCACAGGTACGTAGCACGTATGAGCGTACTTTAAGCTGAAACCATGTTTTCTCGTGTTCCTAGTCACGTGACCATATGAGAGATGTGCAACTGAGCTCATGTTAGAGTGACATCTCGAAAAAACAAGTATTTACGGGTAACTATTCGTTGATTTTCAATGCCATGGCTGTCAAACATTCAGCGTGAATGTGCCATTGGCATGCTGAATACGGAAACGTCTGTCACTGATGCTGCAAAGGTTATGGGATGCAGTCGACGGACTATCCATGATCTTCGGACACGTCTCCAACAAACTGGCACCACAGCTGACCGACCTCGTTCTGGTAGCCCACGTGTGACGTCAAAAGCAGAAGACTGACAAATTGTCTTACGTCATTTGCATAATATATTTGTCACTGCAACGTCCACTAGGAATTAATTGTTTAGAGGTCGTGTGACTGCCCAAACCATATGTAATCGCCTGCGCACTGCTCTTATTCAAGTTGTAACTTACCATTTTACTCTTGGACATTTCCGTAGCATTTCTGGTGGAACTGGCTACATCATGGACATTATTTTCATGATACACCATCTTTAATGGGCACAGAATTAAATAAAATCATTTTTTAAAACCTCATTTCTGGTATGTTCAACTTATCGACCTCCAAACGAGTGTGAAGTTTTTATTTTGGCTGAGTTTATTTATTTCAGTGCCCTAAGATTTAATATTGCTTACCTGATACTGACTTCCTCTGCTTTGAGACGTAATTGGTAAGCTCTAAAACAAACAATGAACAACGTCACTCGGGATTCAACCAAAGTGTCAAGTTTCTCACAGATTTTGTTATAAATAAGCATATTACGAGGGCCATTGTCCTTTCTGAAATGTTCGATTTAATTCTGTATCCATAATGAGGAAAATATTAGAATGAAATGGTAGCTGGTGCTTTGATCATCTCAATGTTTTATACATATCGAGTGATCTCTGGAGATACTATATCCTGAGAACTATTTGACAGGCATCCTCTTACCCTGATCAGGAAATATCTTCTTACCCATCTGCTTACCCTGTACATTAAATATATCCACTTATCCTGTACAGGAAATGTATCTTCTTACCCTATGCATGAAATATAGCCTCTGACCCTGTACATGAAATGTATCATCTTACCCTGTACATGAAAAATATCATCTTACCCTGTGCATGAAATATATCCTCTGACCCTGTACATGAAATATATCATCTTACCCTGTACATGAAATATATCCTCTTAGCCCGTAAATGAAATATATTATCTTACCCTGTCCATGAAATATATCCCCTTACCCTGTACATAAAATATATCCTCTCATCCTGTGCATGAAATATATCCTCTTTCCCAGTACATGAAATATATCCTCTTACCCTGTACATGAAATATATCCTCTTACCCTGTACAAAAAATATATCCTCTTGGCCTGTGCATGTAATGTATCCTCTTACCCTGTACATGAAATATATCCTCTTAGCCTGTACATGAAATATATCATCTTACCCTGTCCATGAAATATATCCCCTAACCCTGTACATGAAATATATCCTCTCACCCTGTGCATAAAATATATCCTCTTTCCCAGTACATGAAATATATCCTCTTACCCTGTACATGAAATATATCCTCTTAGCCTGTACATGAAATATATCATCTTACCCTGTCCATGAAATATATCCCCTAACCCTGTACATGAAATATATCCTCTCACCCTGTGCATAAAATATATCCTCTTTCCCAATACATGAAATATATCCTCTTACCCTGTACATGAAATATATCCTCTTGGCCTGTGCATGTAATATATCCTCTTTCCCTGTACACAAAATATATCCTCTCCCTGTACATGAAATATATCCTCTTACCCTGTACATGAAATATATCCTCTTTCCCTGTACACAAAATGTATCCTCTCCCTGTACATGAAATATATCCTCTTACCCTGTACATGAAATATATACTCTTACCCTGTACATGAAATATATCCTCTTTCCCTGTGCATAAAACATATCCTCTTACCCAGTAGATGAAATATATCCTCTTACCCTGTGGATGAAATATATCTTCTTACCCTGTGCATGAAATATACCATCTTACCCTGTACATGAAATATATCCTCTTACCCTGTACATGAAATATATCCTCTTACCCTGTGCATTAAACATATCCTCTTACCCTGTGCATGAAATATATCCTCTTACCCTGTGGATGAAATATATCTTCTTACCCTGTGCATAAAATATATCATCTTACCCTGTACATGAAATATATCCTCTTACCCTGTACATGAAATCTATCCTCTCCCTAAACATGAAATATATCATCTTACCCTGTACATGAAATATATCCTCTTAGCCCGTAAATGAAATATATCATCTTACCCTGTCCATGAAATATATCCCCTTACCCTGTACATGAAATATATCCTCTCATCCTGTGCATGAAATATATCCTCTTTCACAGTACATGAAATATATCCTCTTACCCTGTGGATGAAATATATCCTCTTACCCTGTACAAAAATATATCCTCTTGGCCTGTGCATGTAATGTATCCTCTTACCCTGTACATGAAATATATCCTCTTAGCCTGTACATGAAATATATCATCATACCCTGTCCATGAAATATATCCTCTCACCCTGTGCATAAAATATATCCTCTTTCCCAGTACATGAAATATATCCTCTTACCCTGTCCATGAAATATATCCTCTTGGCCTGTGCATGTAATATATCCTCTTTCCCTGTACACAAAATATATCCTCTCCCTGTACATGAAATATATCCTCTTACCCTGTGCATGAAATATATCCTCTTTCCCAGTACATGAAATATATCCTCTTACCCTGTACATGAAATATATCCTCTTAGCCTGTACATGAAATATATCATCTTACCCTCTCCACGAAACATATCCCCTAACCCTGTACATGAAATATATCCTCTCACCCTGTGCATAAAATATATCCTCTTTCCCAGTACATGAAATATATCCTCTTACCCTGTACATGAAATATATCCTCTTGGCCTGTGCATGTAATATATCCTCTTTCCCTGTACAGAAAATATATCCTCTCCCTGTACATGAAATATATCCTCTTACCCTGTGCATGAAATATATCCTCTTTCCCTGTACACAAAATATATCCTCTCCCTGTACATGAAATATATCCTCTTACCCTGTACATGAAATATATACTCTTACCCTGTACATGAAATATATCCTCTTTCCCTGTGCATAAAACATATCCTCTTACCCAGTAGATGAAATATATCCTCTTACCCTGTGGATGAAATATATCTTCTTACCCTGTGCATGAAATATACCATCTTACCCTGTACATGAAATATATCCTCTTACCCTGTACATGAAATATATCCTCTTACCCTGTGCATTAAACATATCCTCTTACCCTGTGCATGAAATATATCCTCTTACCCTGTGGATGAAATATATCTTCTTACCCTGTGCATAAAATATATCATCTTACCCTGTACATGAAATATATCCTCTTACCCTGTACATGAAATCTATCCTCTCCCTAAACATGAAATATATCATCTTACCCTGTACATGAAATATATCCTCTTAGCCCGTAAATGAAATATATCATCTTACCCTGTCCATGAAATATATCCCCTTACCCTGTACATGAAATATATCCTCTCATCCTGTGCATGAAATATATCCTCTTTCACAGTACATGAAATATATCCTCTTACCCTGTGGATGAAATATATCCTCTTACCCTGTACAAAAATATATCCTCTTGGCCTGTGCATGTAATGTATCCTCTTACCCTGTACATGAAATATATCCTCTTAGCCTGTACATGAAATATATCATCATACCCTGTCCATGAAATATATCCTCTCACCCTGTGCATAAAATATATCCTCTTTCCCAGTACATGAAATATATCCTCTTACCCTGTCCATGAAATATATCCTCTTGGCCTGTGCATGTAATATATCCTCTTTCCCTGTACACAAAATATATCCTCTCCCTGTACATGAAATATATCCTCTTACCCTGTGCATGAAATATATCCTCTTTCCCTGTACACAAAATGTATCCTCTCCCTGTACATGAAATATATCCTCTTACCCTGTACATGACATATATACTCTTACCCTGTACATGAAATATATCCTCTTTCCCTGTGCATTAAACATATCCTCTTACCCAGTACATGAAATATATCCCCTTACCCTGTACATGAAATATATCCTCTTACCCTGTGCATGAAATATATCCTCTTTCCCTGTACATGAAATATATCCTCTTTCCCTGTAAATGTAATATATCCTCTTTCCCTGTACATGAAATATATCCTCTCCCTGTACATGAAATATATCACCTTACCCTGTAAATGAAATATATCCTCTTACCCTGCACAAGAAAATATATCCTCTTAACATGTACATGAAATATATCTGCTTACCCTGTACATGAAATGTATCCACTTACCCTATGCATTAAACATGTCCTCTTACTCTGTGCATGAAATATATCTTCTTACCCTGTAGATGAAATATATCCTCTTACCCTGTGCATTAAACATATCGTCTTACCCTGGGCATGAAATATATTCTCTTACCCTGTACATGAAATATATCCTTTTACCCTTTACATCAAATATATTTGCTTGCCCTGTACATGAAATATATCCCCTTACCCTGTACATGAAATATATCCTCTTAATCTGTGCATGAAATATATCCTCTTACCCTGTACTTGAAATATATTCTCTTGCCCTGTACATGAAATATATCCTCTTACCCTGTGCAAGAAATATATCCTCTTACCCTGTACATGAAATGTATCCTCTTACCCTTTACATGAAATATATCCTCTAACGCTGTGCATGAAATATATCCTCTTACCCTGTGCATGAAATATATCCTCTTTCACAGTACATGAATAATATCCTCTTACCCTGTACATAAAATATATCCTCTTGCCCTGTACATGAAATATATCCTCTTTCCCTGTGCAAGAAATATATGCTCTTACCCTGTACATGAAATATATCCTCTTTCCCTGTACATGAAATATATTTTCTTTCCCTGTACATGTAATATATCCTCTTACCCTGTGCAAGAAAAGTATCCTCTTACCCTTTACATGACATATATCCTCTTACCCTGTACATGAAATATATCCTCGTACCCTGTAAATGAAATATATCCTCTTACTTTGTGCATAAAATATATCCTTTTACCTTGTGCATGAAATATATCCTCTTACACTGTGCATGAAATATATCCTCTTTCCCAGTACATGAAAAATATCCTCTTTCCCTGTACAGGAAATATATCCTCTTACCCTGTACATGAAATCTATCCTCTCCCTGTACATGAAATATATCATCTTACCCTATACATGAAATATATCATCTTTCTCTGTACATGAAACATATCCTCTTCCTCTCTGCATGAAATATATCTTCTTACCTTGTACGTGAAATATATCCTCTCACGCTGTACATGAAATATATCCTCTTTCCCTGTACATGAAATATATTCTCTTGCCCTGTACATGAAATATATCCTCTTACCCTGTGCAAGAAATATATCCTCTTACCCTGTGCAAGAAATATATCCTCTTACCCTGTACATGAAATGTATCCTCTGACCCTTTACATGAAATATATCCTCTAACCCTGTGCATGAAATATATCCTCTTACCCTGTGCATGAAATATATCCTCTTACCCTGTACATGAAATAAATCCTCTTTCCCTGTACATGAAATATATCCTCTTGCCCTGTACATGAAATATATCCTCTTTCCCTGTGCAAGAAATATATGCTCTTACCCTGTACATGAAATATATCCTCTTTCCCTGTACATGAAATATATTCTCTTTCCCTGTACATGTAATATATCCTCTTACCCTTCGCAAGAAATGTATCCTCTTACCCTTTACATGACATATATCCTCTTACCCTGTAAATGAAATATATCCTCTTACTCTGTGCATAAAATATATCCTTTTACCTTGTGCATGAAATATATCCTCTTACCCTGTGCATGAAATATATCCTCTTTCCCAGTACATGAAAAATATCCTCTTTCCCTGTACAGGAAATATATCCTCTCACCCTGTACATGAAATCTATCCTCTCCCTGTACATGAAATATATCCTCTCCCTGTACATGAAATATATCATCTTACCCTATACATGAAATATATCCTCTGACTCTGTACATGAAATATATCCTCTTTCCCAGTACATGAAAAATATCCTCTTTCCCAGTACATGAAAAATATCCTCTCACCCTGTACATGAAATCTATCCTCTCCCTGTACATGAAATATATCATCTTACCCTATACATGAAATATATCCTCTGACTCTGTACATGAAATATATCCTCTTTCCCAGTACATGAAAAATATCCTCTTTCCCTGTACAGGAAATATATCCTCTCCCTGTAAATGAAATATATCATCTTACCCTGCACATGAAATATATCCTCTTACCCTGTACATGAAATATATCCTCCTACCTTGTGCATGAAATATATCCTCTTACCCTGTGCATAAAATATATCTTCTTTCCCAGTGCATGAAATATATCCTCTTACCCTGTGCATGAAATATATCCTCTCTCCCTGTACATGAAATATATCCTCTTACCCTGTTCAAGAAATATATCCTCTTTCCCTGCACAGGAAATATATCCTCTTTCCCTGAACAGGAAGCATATCCTCTTACCCTGTACATGAAATATATCCTTTTACCTTGTGCATGAAATATATCCTCTTTCCCTGTACAGGAAATATATCCTCTCCCTGTACATGAAATATATCCTCTTACTCTGTGCATGAAATATATCCTCTTACCCTGTACATGAAATATATCATCTTACCCTGTATATGAAATATATCCTCTTACCTTGTGCATGAAATATATCCTCTTACCTTGTGCATGAAATATATCCTCTTACCCTGTGCATGAAATATATCCTCTCTCCCTGTACATGAAATATATCCTCTTACCCTGTTCAAGAAATATAACCTTTTTCCCTGTACATGAAATATATCCTCTTTCCCTGCACAGGAAATGTATCCTCTTACCCCGTACATGAAATATATCCTCTCCCTGTACATGAAATATATCATCTTACCCTGTACATGAAATATATCATCTTACTCTGTACATGAAATATATCTGCTTACCCTGTGCATTAAACATATCTTCTTCCCCTGTTCATGAATTATATCCTCTGCCTGTACATGAAATATATCCACTTACCCTATGCATTAAACATATCCTCTTACTCTGTACATGAAATATATTCTCTTACCCTGTACATGAAATACATCCTCTTACCCTGTGCATTAAACATATCCTCTTACCCTGTACATGAAATACATTCTCTTACCCTGTACAAGAAATGTGCCCTTTTACCCTTTACATGAAATATATCTGCTTGCCCTGTGCATGAAGTATATCCCCTTACCCTGTACATGAAATATATCCTCTTACCCTGTGCAAGAAATATATCCTTTTTCCCTCTACATGAAATATATCCTCTTTCCCTGTACATGAAATATATCCTCTTACCCTGTACTTGAAATATATCCTATTAACATGTACATGAAATATATCTGCTTACCCTGTTCATGACATATATCCACTTACCCTGTGCATTAAACATATCCTCTTACCCTGGGAATGAAATATATCTGCTTACTCTGTACATGAAATATATCTGCTTGCCCTGTGCATGAAATATATCCCCTTACCCTGTACATGAAATATATCCTCTTACCCTGTGCATGAAATATATCCTCTTTCCCTGAAAATGAAATATCCCCTTTTACCCTGTGCATGAAATATTTTCGCTTACCCTGTACATGAAATATATCCCCTTACCCTGAACATGAAATATATCCTCTTACCCTGTACATGGAATATATTCTCTTTCCCTGTTCATGAAATGTATCCTCCTACCTTGTGCATGAAACATATCATCTTACCGTGAATTTGGAACGTAGCCTCTTAGCCTGTACATGAAATATATCTGCTTACTCTCTACATGATATATATCCTCTTACCCTGTCCATGCAATATATAGCCTTTCCCTGTGCATGAAATATATCCCCTTACCCTGTGAATGAAATATATCCTCTAACCCTGTACATGAAATATATAGTCTTACCCTGTACATGAAATATATCCTCTTACCCTGAACATTAAATATATCCTATTACCCTGTACATGAAATATATCTTCTTACCCTTTATATGAAATATATCCTCTTACCTTGTGCATGAAATATATCCTCTTACGCTGTGCATGAAATATATCCGATTACCCTGTGCATGAAATATATATGCTTACTCTGTACATGAAATTTTCCTCTTACCCTGAACATTAAATATATCCTATTCCCCTGTACATGAAATATATCTTCTCACCTTGTGCATGAAATATATCCTCTTACCCTGTGCATCAAATATATCCTCTTACCTTGTAAATGAAATATATCATCTAACCCTGTACATTAAATATATCCTCTTACCCTGTACATGAAACATATCCTCTTACCCTGTACATGAAATATATCCTCTTATCCTGTACATGAAATATATCATCTTTCCCTGTACATAAAATATATCCTCTTACTCTGTACATGAAGTATATCCTCTTACCCTGAATATGAAATGTATCCTCTTACCCTGTACATGAAATATATCTGCTTCCTCTGTACATGACATATATCCCCTTACCCTGTGCATGAAATATATCCTCTTACGCTGTGCATGAAATATATCCGCTTACCCTGTGCATGAAATATATATGCTTACTCTGTACATGAAATTTATCCTTCTACCTTGCGCATGAAATATATCTTATTACCCTGTACATGAAATATATGAAGAGTTTGGTTCCAAAATGCAATATATCCATTTTAGTCATTTTGAGTAAATCAGCTTTTTCTATGTTGGCGTCTATTGCATTTTATTGAAAAACACAAACTTTGACCATGAAAAAATACACCATATAGTGTGCATTTCTACTGACAGGTTTTTGCACCATGAGCAAGAAGCGCAGGACTATTGCTCTATGGTATTATCTCAATTTTTGTCATTTTGGCACTTATTGCGTTTTGGAACCGAACTCTTCATATCCTCTTACCCTGTACATTAAATATATCCTGTTACCCTTTACATTAAATATATCCACTTACCCTGTGCATTAAACATATCCTCTTACCCTGTACATGAAATATATAATCTTACCCTCTACATTTAATTTATCCTCTTACCCTGTACATGAAATATATCTGCTTACCCTGTTCATGAAATATATCCTGTTTCCCTTTACATTAAATATATCCACTAACCCTGTGCATTAAACATATCCTCTTACCCTGTGCATTAAATATATCCTCTTACCCTGTGCATTAAATATATCCTCTTACCCTGTGGATGAACTATATCTGCTTACTTTGTACATGAAATATATCTTCTTACCCTAAACATGAAATATATCCTCTTACTCTGTGGATGAACTATATCTGCTTACTTTGTACATGAAATATATCCTCTTACCTTCTACATGAAATATATCCTCTTACCCTGTACATGAAATTTTTCCTCTTTCCCTGTACATGAAATATATCCTCTTACTTACCCTGTGAATGAAATATATCCTCTTACCCAGTACATGAAATATATCCGCTAATCCTGTGCATGAAATTTAGCCTTTTACCCTGTACATGAAATATATACTCTTTCACTGTAGATAAAATATATTCTCTTGCCGTGTACATGAAATATATCCTATTAACCTGTGCATGAAATATATCCTCTTTCCCTGTCCATGAAATATATCCTCTTACCCTGTACATGAAATGTATCCTCTTACCCTGTACATGAAATATATCCTCATAACCAGTAGATGAAATTTATCCCCTTATCCTGTCCATGAAATATATCCCCTTACCCTGTAGATGAAATATATGCTCTTAACCTGTGCATGAAATATATCCTCTTTCCTCATCCATGAAATATATCCTCTTACCCTGTGCATTAAATATATCCTCTTACCCTTTGCATGAAATATATCCTCTTACCCTGTGCATCAAATATATCCTCTTACCCAGTACATGAAATATATCCTCTTACCCTGTACATGAAATATATCCGCTTACCCTGTGCATGAAATTTATCCTTTTACCCTGTACATGAAATATATACTCTTTCCCTGTACATAAAATAAATTATCTTGCCGTGTACATGAAATATATCCCCTTACCCTGTACATTAAATATATTCTCTTAACCTGTGCATGAAACATATCCTCTTTCCCTGTCCATGAAATATATCCTCTTACCCTGTACATGAAATGTATCCTCTTACCCTGTACATGAAATATATCCTCATACCCAGTACATGAAATTTATCCTCTTATCCTGTCCATGAAATATATCCTTTTTCCCTGTCCATGAAATATATCCTCTTACCCTGTGCATGAAATATATCATCTTACCCTGTACATGAAATATATCCCCTTGCCCTTTACATGAAATTTACCCTCTTACCCTGTGCATGAAATATATCCGCTTACCCTGTACATGAAAGATTTTCTCTTACCCTGTACATGAAATATATCCTCTTACCCTGTTCATGAAATACTTTCTCTTACCCTGTACATGAAATATATCCTCTTACCCTGGACATGAAATATTTTCTTTCCCTGTACATGAAATATATCCGCTTACCCTGTACAGTAAATATATCCTCTTACCCTGTGCATGAAATATATCCTCTTACCCTGTACATGAAATATATCCTCTTACCCTGTGCATGAAATATATCCTCTTACCCAGAACATGAAATATATCCTTTTACCCTGTACATGAAATATATCTTCATACCCAGTACATGAAATATATCATCTTACCCTGTACATGAAATATATCCTCTTACCTTGTACATGAAATATATCATCTTACCCTGTGCGTGAAATATATCCTCTTACCTAGTGCATGAAATATATCCTTTTACCCTGTACATGAAATATATCTTCATACCCAGTACATGAAATATATCCTCTTACCCTGTGCATGAAATATATCATCTTACCCTGTACATGAAATATATCCCCTTGCCCTTTACATGAAATTTACCCTCTTACCCTGTGCATGAAATATATCCGCTTACCCTGTACATGAAAGATTTTCTCTTACCCTGTACATGAAATATATCCTCTTACCCTGTTCATGAAATACTTTCTCTTACCCTGTACATGAAATATATCCTCTTACCCTGGACATGAAATATTTTCTTTCCCTGTACATGAAATATATCCGCTTACCCTGTACAGGAAATATATCCTCTTACCCTGTGCATGAAATATATCTTCTTTCCCTGTACATGAAATATATCCTCTTACCCTGTACATGAAATGTATCCTCTTACCCTGTACATGAAATATATCCTCATACCCAGTACATGAAATTTATCCTCTTATCCTGTCCATGAAATATATCCTTTTTCCCTGTCCATGAAATATATCCTCTTACCCTGTGCATGAAATATATCATCTTACCCTTTGCATGAAATATATCCTCTTACCCTGTGCATCAAATATATCCTCTTACCCAGTACATGAAATATATCCTCTAACCCAGTACATGAAATTTACCCTCTTACCCTGTGCATGAAATATATCCTCTTACCCTGTACATGAAATATATCCGCTTACCCTGTACATGAAATATTTTCTCTTTCCCTGTACATGAAATATATCCTCTTACCCTGTACATGAAATATTTTCTCTTACCCTGTGCATGAAATATATCTTCATACCCTGTGCATGAAATATATCCTCTTACCCAGTACATGAAATATATCCTTTTACCCTGTACATGAAATATATCTTCATACCCAGTACATGAAATATATCCTCTTACCCTTTGCATGAAATATATCCTTTTACCTTGTGCATGAAATATATCCTCTTACCCAGTACATGAAATATATCCTTTTACCCTGTACATGGAATATATCTTCGTACCCAGTACATGAAATATATCCTCTTACCCTGTACATGAAATATATCCTCTTACCCTGTACATGAAATATATCATCTTACCCTGTACATTAAATATATCCTCTTACCCTTTACATGAAATATATCCTCTTACCCTGTGCATGAAATATATCCTCTTACCCAGAACATGAAATATATCCTTTTACCCTGTACATGAAATATATCTTCATACCCAGTACATGAAATATATCATCTTACCCTGTACATGAAATATATCCTCTTACCCTGTACATGAAATATATCATCTTACCCTGTGCGTGAAATATATCCTCTTACCTAGTGCATGAAATATATCCTTTTACCCTGTACATGAAATATATCTTCATACCCAGTACATGAAATATATCATCTTACCCTGTACATGAAATATATCCTCTTACCCTGTACATGAAATATATCTTCATACCCAGTACATGAAATATATCCTCTTACCCTGTGCATGAAATATATCATCTTACCCTGTACATGAAATATATCCCCTTGCCCTTTACATGAAATTTACCCTTTTACCCTGTGCATGAAATATATCCGCTTACCCTGTACATAAAAGATTTTCTCTTACCCTGTACATGAAATATATCCTCTTACCCTGTTCATGAAATACTTTCTCTTACCCTGTACATGAAATATATCCTCTTACCCTGGACATGAAATATTTTCTTTCCCTGTACATGAAATATATCAGCTTACCCTGTACAGGAAATATATCCTCTTACCCTGTGCATGAAATATATCTTCTTTCCCTGTACATGAAATATATCCTCTTACCCTGTACATGAAATATATCTGCTTACTCTGTACATAAAATATATCCTTTTACCCTGTGCATGAAATATATCCTCTTACCCTGTACATGAAATATATACTCTTTCCCTGTAGATAAAATATATTCTCTTGCCGTGTACATGAAATATATCCTATTAACCTGTGCATGAAATATATCCTCTTTCCCTGTCCATGAAATATATCCTCTTACCCTGTACATGAAATGTATCCTCTTACCCTGTACATGAAATATATCCTCATAACCAGTAGATGAAATTTATCCCCTTATCCTGTCCATGAAATATATCCCCTTACCCTGTAGATGAAATATATGCTCTTAACCTGTGCATGAAATATATCCTCTTTCCTCATCCATGAAATATATCCTCTTACCCTGTGCATTAAATATATCCTCTTACCCTTTGCATGAAATATATCCTCTTACCCTGTGCATCAAATATATCCTCTTACCCAGTACATGAAATATATCCTCTTACCCTGTACATGAAATATATCCGCTTACCCTGTGCATGAAATTTATCCTTTTACCCTGTACATGAAATATATACTCTTTCCCTGTACATAAAATATATTCTCTTGCCGTGTACATGAAATATATCCCCTTACCCTGTACATTAAATATATTCTCTTAACCTGTGCATGAAATATATCCTCTTTCCCTGTCCATGAAATATATCCTCTTACCCTGTACATGAAATGTATCCTCTTACCCTGTACATGAAATATATCCTCATACCAAGTACATGAAATTTATCCTCTTATCCTGTCCATGAAATATATCCTTTTTCCCTGTCCATGAAATATATCCTCTTACCCTGTGCATGAAATATATCATCTTACCCTTTGCATGAAATATATCCTCTTACCCTGTGCATCAAATATATCCTCTTACCCAGTACATGAAATATATCCTCTTACCCTGTACATGAAATATATCCTCTTACCCAGTACATGAAATATATCCTCTTACCCTGTACATGAAATATATCCTCTTACCCTGTACATGAAATATTTTCTCTTACCCTGTGCATGAAATATATCTTCATACCCTGTGCATGAAATATATCCTCTTACCCAGTACATGAAATATATCCTTTTACCCTGTACATGAAATATATCTTCATACCCAGTACATGAAATATATCCTCTTACCCTTTGCATGAAATATATCCTTTTACCCTGTGCATGAAATATATCCTCTTACCCAGTACATGAAATATATCCTTTTACCCTGTACATGGAATATATCTTCGTACCCAGTACATGAAATATATCCTCTTACCCTGTACATGAAATATATCCTCTTACCCTGTACATGAAATATATCATCTTACCCTGTACATTAAATATATCCTCTTACCCTTTACATGAAATATATCCTCTTACCCTGTGCATGAAATATATCCTCTTACCCAGAACATGAAATATATCCTTTTACCCTGTACATGAAATATATCTTCATACCCAGTACATGAAATATATCATCTTACCCTGTACATGAAATATATCCTCTTACCTTGTACATGAAATATATCATCTTACCCTGTGCGTGAAATATATCCTCTTACCTAGTGCATGAAATATATCCTTTTACCCTGTACATGAAATATATCTTCATACCCAGTACATGAAATATATCCTCTTACCCTGTGCATGAAATATATCATCTTACCCTGTACATGAAATATATCCCCTTGCCCTTTACATGAAATTTACCCTCTTACCCTGTGCATGAAATATATCCGCTTACCCTGTACATGAAAGATTTTCTCTTACCCTGTACATGAAATATATCCTCTTACCCTGTTCATGAAATACTTTCTCTTACCCTGTACATGAAATATATCCTCTTACCCTGGACATGAAATATTTTCTTTCCCTGTACATGAAATATATCCGCTTACCCTGTACAGGAAATATATCCTCTTACCCTGTGCATGAAATATATCCTCTTACCCTGTACATGAAATATATCCTCTTACCCTGTGCATGAAATATATCCTCTTACCCAGAACATGAAATATATCCTTTTACCCTGTACATGAAATATATCTTCATACCCAGTACGTGAAATATATCATCTTACCCTGTACATGAAATATATCCTCTTACCTTGTACATGAAATATATCATCTTACCCTGTGCGTGAAATATATCCTCTTACCTAGTGCATGAAATATATCCTTTTACCCTGTACATGAAATATATCTTCATACCCAGTACATGAAATATATCCTCTTACCCTGTGCATGAAATATATCATCTTACCCTGTACATGAAATATATCCCCTTGCCCTTTACATGAAATTTACCCTCTCACCCTGTGCATGAAATATATCCGCTTACCCTGTACATGAAAGATTTTCTCTTACCCTGTACATGAAATATATCCTCTTACCCTGTTCATGAAATACTTTCTCTTACCCTGTACATGAAATATATCCTCTTACCCTGGACATGAAATATTTTCTTTCCCTGTACATGAAATATATCCGCTTACCCTGTACAGGAAATATATCCTCTTACCCTGTGCATGAAATATATCTTCTTTCCCTGTACATGAAATATATCCTCTTACCCTGTACATGAAATATATCTGCTTACTCTGTACATAAAATATATCCTTTTACCCTGTGCATGAAATATATCCTCTTACCCTGTACATGAAATATATCCCCTTACCCTGTGCATGAAATATGTCCTCTTACCCTGTTCATGAAATATATCCTCTTACCCTGTGTACGAAATAAATTCTCTCACCCTGTACATGAAATATATCCTCTTACCCTGTGCATGAAATATATCCTCTTACCCTGTGCATGAAATATATCCTCTTACCCTGGACATGAAATATATCCTCTTACCCTGTGCATGAAATATATCCTCTTACCCTGTGCATGAAATATATCATCTTACCCTGTACATGAAATATATCCTCTTACCCGGTACATGAAATGTCCTCGTTGGAATGCTTGAGGAGGCCTGCTGCTCTGTGACAGGGTGGATATCCCTCGAAAACTTGACCGCAGCAAGTTCTGTGAAAATATTGGAAAAGTCATCATATGCTGAATTGGCTCTCATGAAGAATTTTACTTGCTGCACCTGTTCTCTCTGTATTTCACAGGATAGATGTCAGTATTCAAGAACGGGGGCGGTGTCGATGTTTCCCCACCTGTTGCATCATCTGCACTGGTGCAGCCTGTATGCTCTTAATGTGGTTCGCTTCTATGAGATGATGGTCCACCTCCAGCACTGCTGAAGGAACCTTTGTAAATGTAAGACAAATAAACACATTGCAAAATGTTAAGTATTCACTATCCACAATGGCCATTAAAATGTACTGGACCTTTAGATTAAATGTTCAACCACTTTTAAAATACACTGAAGACATGCGCTGGGAATCATCAACTCGCAGCCCTCGAACTGCTGGATTTCAACTCCTCCTTTACCTGGGAGGCAGGTTTAAAGACAGGCTGGCCAATCAGAAGCACATCACTGTTCAGTTAATTTGCTAATTACCTGGAAGACAGGAAAAGCAGCGCGGCAGAGCCCGATTTTGTGATCCTGGCTCACAGATTATGGACATGGTTAATGAACTGAGTATTTAATTCACGGCCACACAATCACCTGGCAGTCCGTCCCTGGAGTTTCGATATTGGAGTGAATTAAGTATTCTCCTGAGTTTTGGTCGATCTGGACAGCAGATTTCTCCCTGTGGCAGGATAAAAGGAAGCCCAACTGCAGAAGAGCTGAAAGAAAGCAAAAAAATCACTGGCTTTTGCTTTGATCCTAATGACAGAGATATATTACTCATGTAAAAAGTGAGCGTACATTGCAGATTTACAATGAACATCCAATCTGGGTGAGGAAAGGTACTCTTAGGAATTTTATTCCAGTGGCTGGAATAGGCTCTTTGAAGTGGTATTCTGTTCCAGACCCCATCATGGGCTGTTTAGAGTGGCATTCTGTTCCATAGAACATCATTGGATGTTTAGAGTGAATTCTGTTCCAGGCGCCATCATTGGCTGTTAAGAATGGTATTCCGTTCCAGTGACTATCATTAGCTGTTCAGAGTGGGTTTTGTTACAGTTGCTGTGATTGGGTATTTGGAGAAATTGGTCAGCCTGGAGGTTGAACTGATACTGAAATCATCTAGCAAGGCTGATGGGTGGGAACACAGACCTCTCAGAACTGAAGACATCACCTTATTTGTATTTTGGTTTCTCTTAAAAGTTTCACCACTAGATGGCAGTATCAGTTATGTTCAATCAGATCCCCTGATGTTTTTAGGGCTCCGTGTTTCCTAATGTAAAAGGCCAGCTTCTGGAGCAGTGGGTCCATAAAAATTTTTTTGGCTGCTTAAATGCTTATTTGCAGTTGTCAACTCCATAAATTACCCTAGTTTATCTCTCTGTGGGTAGCTTTGGATAGTTTAATCAATTGAAACAGGATCTGCTCAACAATAAAATGTGAAACCCAGATTAGAATTTTGGCTAAAATACTTTAAAATATTAAATAGCAAAAGTGAGTTAGGACATTACACCGGTCGAGCAGTGTGTGTGTTTGCAGAATCGTATGAACTGAAGGATGTTTGTGACTCCAGCTGTGCACGTACCCACTAACAACAGCACACACAGCAGAATGACCACAGCGCCACCGCTGCCCAGCCTGGTGCTGGTGGAACTGCGGACCCGGCAGTTGTCTGTGACTGAGCACTCGCACACAGTGACGGTGAGGTTCTGTATGGAGAAAACTCCTTGCGTGTCGTAGATCTTCAGCAACAGCTGATGTTCTCCGGAGTAAACGGTACTCGCCTTCACAAGATTTATAGTGGTTCCTTCGGACACAGAAATGCAGAGAAGTTCAGAACACTCGGCAGAGAGCCAGGAAACGTACACACAGGGAAAAGATCTATGACCGAAAGGGCTTGTCACAGGAGTTTAGTGATTTATGATGGTATTTTGGAACTATCATGTAAATATTTCTACAGAACAAGAATGTTTTACTTAATTAAAACATTAAGAAATAAAACATAAAATTGACCCTAAATTACGAGCAACAGGGTTATTCCTGCTTTGCTTCGGAAGGATGATTGCATTTTTGGGACGTTCCATGTTAATAACACTCTCAAGTGATTTCCACAAACACCCTAGTCAGATAACCATTCCAGTCCACATGCTCTGGGGCCGCAATTACAATCTGGGGCCACATTCACAATCTGGGGCCATATTCACACTCTGGGGCCGTACTCACACTTTGGGGTGGCCGTGCTCATTCTCTGGGGCCATATTCACCCTCAGGGGCCGCGCTCAAACTCTGGGGCCGTATTCACACTCTGGGTAAAACTCACACTCTGGGGCCATATTCACCCTCAGGGGCCGCGCTCACACTCTGGGGCCGTATTCACACTCTGGGTCAAACTCACACTCTGGGGCCATACTCACACTCTGGGGTGGCCGTGCTCACACTCTGGGGCGGCTGTGCTCACACTCTGGGGCCGTATTCACACTCTGGGTCAAACTCACACTCTGGGGCCGTACTCACACTCTGGGGCAGAACTCACACTCTGGGGCCGTATTCATACTCTGGGGCCGTGCTCACTCTCTGGGTCAGAACTCACACTCTGGGGCAGAACTCACACTCTGGGGCCGTATTCACACTCTGGGGCCATGCTCACTCTCTGGGTCAGAACTCACACTCTGGGGCAGAACTCACACTCTGGGGCCGTATTCACACTCTGGAGCCGTGCTCACTCTCTAGGGCCACTCAAGAAAACTGAGTATCACTGGATTCAGATCAGGTGATGGACTTGACCATTGTGGAATATTCCATCTCTTTGCCATAAAAAAGTCTCGGACCACTTTCACAGTCTGCCCTCAGTCATTACCCGTCTGCACTGTGATGTGCTCTCCCGTGAGTTTTGATGGAATTTGCTGGATTGTTTTAATTCAGGCACACTGGACGGTCTTAGGTCTTGCCAAAGCATCTGAATTCAAAACTGAATTCAAGTCTGGACTTCAAAACCTTCAATTTGTCTCTTTGGAACTATTAAGAGCTGGGACTGTCTGTGTGCTTGGGATCATTATACTGCTGCATAACTCAAGTACACTTGAGCTTTTGGTCACAAACTGATGCTCAGACATACTTCTTCTGGTGAAGAACAGAATTCATGATTCCATCAGTTATGTTAAGTTGCCCGAGTCCGTAGCACCAGAGCAGCCTCAGACTATCACATTACTCACTGCTGTTTGACTGTTGGTATGATGCATCCTGTAATGACTTACCTTCCAAAAAGTCCCACTTTTGAGTCCACACAAAATTATTCCAAAAGTCAAGGGGCCATAAGGATGTTTTTTTTTTTTTGGCAAATACGAGACAAGCCTTTGTGTTCTTTTAAGCCAGCTGTGAATGTACTCTTGGAGGAGTTTCGGTTTGGCTTTAATAGGGGATGTGCATTTGTTGCTTACTGTGAAACCTGAGTCTTCTTTCTCAATTCACTCAGACTCACAGATCAATAAAATACTGTAAGACCTTTTATCATTACCTCGCTTTCAGTGGCTCTTGAAGCCATCACTTTTGTTTTATATGGATTAAAGTTGTGTCTGCTTTTCAGTTTTTATCCAGGTGTTTTGAGCCTATGTTCCTATTTATTTATTTATGCATAGAATTTTTTTGTTTGTTGATTTATTTGTTTATTTTTTTCTGAAACAGAATTTTTAATGACAACCAGACTCTTGTGTTAAGCTCTCAGTGTTAAGACAAGATGCATTGTGAATACAGCCCCAGGTCTACAGCAACACACATTTAACCCCTCATCACTCCAGAAAAATTAGCCAAAAATGCCAATCCAATGGCTCCGTACTGTTTACGTGGGCTCCGAAGCTACGACTTCAAGTTCAGCGGACTTCGTTGATATCCACCAGCTCATTTCAAATGATGCAGCAGCTGTTCGTGGATATTTACTGGTATAATAGTGTGTTTTAGCCTAATACTTTACTGGATTGGATTTATTGGAACTTCATGGATGTAACAAGACCATGTTTGAGGGGATATGTTGGACTGGAGGAGTACTAGGGGGCTTCATTGGTGAGTCACATCAGTTTTATGACTGTTTGTTTGTTTGTGGTCTGACACAGGCGTTGATTAAAGCTGCTGTGATGACTATATTTTGAAAAGGTTGGCATTAATTGAATCACAAGAATCTTGGCTTTCCGACGATATGTGGCATGAGTATTTCACGTTACATACAAGCTGCGTAAATGACGTAGTATGTTTTTAACTTCCCTCTCGACCGTCAGAGTGACAACTGGTTTTAACCTCCAGCTCAGCTGAGAAATGAGGGGCAGTGCCTCAACAGAGAGACAGATGGCGATAGAGAAAGTAAAGAGAGAACTATTTCTCTTTACCATAATTAGGGTCCAGATGCCATTTGTTCTTGGCGTCACCCAGTATCTCGAAGCGGAAGGGTCCGCTGTACGGAGGCTCATCCAGGTCGATGGCAGTTAGGCTAGCATACGTCGGTACGTCGGACAGACACATGTCCAACATACTGAGCTGCAAGTGGGGCAGGTTATCATTACTGTCCTTCACGTGGATGGTGAGGGTAGCGGTGGCAGTCATTGGGCTCTCGCCTGCGGAAATGGAGGAAAGCAGAACACAATCTAATGTTCATCGTTTTTACAAAACTTTTTATACAACATTAATCAGGGGTCAGACTGCTAAATCAAGAGGAAAATCTTCCCTGGATGTCTGTTACATTAAAGATCAAGTCAAAAGCTTGATGTAGAAATAGATATTCCTTCAGATTTAAAGACAATTGTGATAAAGCATTGCAACTTGCATTTTTATTTTTGGTAGTTGACTGATAAAGGCAATAAAAATTAAATGGTTTAACATTTTAGCATAAATAATATCCAAATCAAAATTATGTTTAGTTGTGCAGAGTGTAATTTTCCATTGAAACGGGTTTTACCATTGGACACAGCCATCAGAGTGACGACGTACGTGTTGTTCACCACATACAGTGATTCTCTGTCCAGCGACTTCGCTGTTGATATCTGACCCGTTTTTGAATCCACGGTCACCCAGTCACCCGGGTCGTCGCCTTTAATGTATCTGTTCAGCAGGAGAAGGTGAAAAAGCAAATGATTTGGTTCTACCTGCCATATGAGGTGCAAGATCAAAAATAAAGGTTTTATCTACAAATATGCAAAGGGCATTCCTGGACTACAAAGACTTGCAAAGTTCGTCAAGAATTCTGCATAGCCTCAAAATAAATCAAATTTCTGTTACATTTGCACACCAGTCAGTGCTGTTCACTATGTTTCGTAAGGGTTTAGCTAGCTAAATAGGCTGTTTATATTAAGTTATACTTTGCGTTTATGTCATAGTGCAAAGCAGCTCGTCAACTTTTTAAGATGTTGACATTTCGTATTAATTTGACTGAAACCTTTTTCTTACCTACAATTAGTGGGAGACTAATACAACTATAGTACACCAGTCAATTAACTCAAAGAACTAATGTAATAAAAGTTTATAGGACCTTTTTAACTGACAGATAGATGAACAGAAAATGAGGGCCAAAAGCCAGCTTTAGTATGACTGTGTTGTATGAGATAAAGGCATCGTTAGTCTCACTCATCCTCTGACAAAACAATATGAGATACTCCAGTGAGTGAGCCTGAGATATTCATTTTTAAACCAGAGTGGTAATTTTCATTTACTCCAAGCCTTCGGCGAGAAATAAACGAGAATTACTGCTCGAGTTTCATAAATTTGATATCTCAGGCTCGTGATTTGATATTCTATTTAGCCCATAAATGTCAGCATTGTATTATTTGGAAAATGTAGGGCAGTCTATTCAAGTCAATGGGATGAATAATTCCCTTGCTAGCA
Source organism: Gymnothorax reevesii (assembly GCA_029721435.1). Lineage (NCBI taxonomy): Eukaryota > Metazoa > Chordata > Actinopteri > Anguilliformes > Muraenidae > Gymnothorax > Gymnothorax reevesii. The sequence continues at coordinate 1,754,861 of CM056585.1, read as the reverse complement.
TGCTAAAGCTTTTCACCGTTAAATTAATAAATTCATGCGTCCATGACGACTGTTACATGTGTAACTTATTGCTTTACTGACCAAAAGCGCAAGCATGCAAGCTAATGAATTATTCAACCCATTTGACTAGAATAAATGGTCAACTAGAAGCTAATGAAGGTGAAAAGCCACCAGCAAAATTGCTAAGGTTACCATTGCAAACATATCATTTGGCGTTTATCAACAAATGGAATCTGACCAGTCGCGATGCGAGAAAACTGTATCACATGTGTGTGATACCAAATCTGTATCTCATGGGTTGTATCACACCAATTTTTAATCATTTATGAGATAAAATTCATTATTACTCACAATCTTATTCTGAGTATGCATTGGGAGATATAAACCATCATTAGTCACACACTAACTTTGACTACGCAGAATTTAGACTCTTACAGAAATTCGTTGTGATGTCTGAGGTCCAGATCGACTGCAGTGAAGCGTTCGAGCGGATGACCCACTGGAACATCCTCGTCCACCATGACCTCTTTCACGCTGTGAGTGAACACTGGCGGGTCGTTCATGTCCTCCACTATGATGACGACCGACTCCACCTGCGGCTGCGGGATCAGGCCTGTGCCTCGTTCGCCATCAGCATAGACGACATGCCACAGGCCGCTCTGGGTCTTTCTCTTCACCACACAGGAGAAGTACGGCTCCTCGTTCTGCACACTGATGGACAGATTCCTCACTGCGCCCTCTTCAAAATCAAGGGCCTGGAGTAACATCAAGAGCAGCCTTGGAGGAGCCCAACATTACCCAGCATGCTCTGCTCTGTGAGCAGGTAATGCTACACTCTCGCTATGCGCACCGCCACCGTAAATCCTGCACACAGCAGAATCAAGAGGCTCTATTTGAAAACTCTTTTTTTTGTTTTTTTTATTTTGCTTTGACGACTGATAATCTTTGCATTGAAGACTAATAATCTTCATTAAGAGGAATGACTATATTTCAGGAGAATTCTAAGATGCAGTTCAAGATCATATGTCTTTGTCAATTTTATTGCTGACAAGAGTAAATATTTTAAGTCCCACATCTCCATAGAGAATGTCATTCGACGGCATTGTGGAAAAACAAGCTGAGACTCCTGGAGGGGATAATATTTCATCTAAAGTAGACATTCGGAATTCAGGGTATGAAGAAAAGTGCCGTTTCGTTACCTGCTGCACAGTTAAGATCCCACCATTTGTCTTTGGGTCTGTCTCTATCTTGAAGTCGTTTTGCGGGTCTCCGTGGATGGTGTATTTTGCTCTCCAGGCTGGGGTGTATTTGGCGTCTCTGTCCTCTGCTTGTAAGCGTAGAACAGCTGTCCCAGAGACCCTCTCCTGCACTCGGCCGGGACCCTAAAACACAGAATTATCGGAGCAGGGGCCCCGTTGTTAATGTGTTTCAGCAGCTGAACTGAACCTGTCATTGTATTGCAGGGGCAGAATCCTTACCATTGCAAAACAGGAATATTTTCGTTTGAGATTTAAATAGAATTAAATGGTAAAAATATGTATATTCATTTTAAATGCAAAATCATTTTTAACACATTTACATTTATTAACTTATTAATTAATAAATAAAACTCATAATTGCTCAATTTATGATAACCATAGTGCAACTTGACAAATGGCACCAGCAGCACATAAAATGACATTATTTTTTAAAGATTCACTCAGTTAGAAAATTTTTTAGTTATTTTTCGAAGAAATTGATTATATGTAGCAAATTAAAATGCATCACACATTTGTAAATGCTTTCTATAACTATTAATCATTATTTGAAAACTAAGATTTGGCTGGTTTGTATGGTCCTAAGTCCCTCAAAAAAGTGGTTGCACACGTCCTCGTCGTCATATGACCAGTGACGTGTGAAAAGAAAGTTACAAACGTTCCCAGCTGATTGACCAGTGGTTTGTTCAGTACTGATAATTAATTTCGCCTTGATCAATCCTTGATTTTGAGAGAACATTCATCTACATGCCAATTAGGGGTGTAGTGGTAGGCTGTAACAAGACTCCAAACGATGGTGTGAGTTTACATCACTTCCCAGTAGTCTCTTGCCTCTTAGTGGCATTCACCCTCCTGTGCCGTAGTTCGCAATTTTCCTATCAGGGCGCACTGGAGAAATTCACTCGAGGAATTTAAGTCATTGTGCTTTAAGTTAATCAGTTTCCCGTGCATTACGGCGAATTTCCCCATTAGTGTCACGGAAAGCGATTATGACTCGGGAATTCTCACGCTTATCTTTACTGAGAGATGAAAGCAATGGAAATTCAATAAAGACGTTTCAGACAGTGCGGAGCTAGAAATGGGAATTGGGGGGGGGGGGGGGGGCAAAGACACGTCTCTTTATGATAATTAGGATAGTCCTGGCTAGTTCTCAATTATTTTTAGCCAGGACTATCCTAATTGTCATGAAGGGACGATGCCATCCCAATTCCCATTTCTAGCCCCGCCCGTGGTTTCATTTGGTCTTGTTTCATTAAAACAATTGAAACGATCATGAAACACATGTGTTATGGCCCCAATTTGTTATTACATTTATAACACAACAGCAAGGGATGACAAACACAGTTTTAACAACTAAAACACATTTAATTTTTAACAAAGACAAAGACTAATAACAACCTACAACTAAAGACCAAGATTGATAAATAAGAAAAAACAGAAATAATTACAGTCCCTTTTGTTGGGGTGGCTTGGTGATGTCCTGGGTGAAAAAAAAATCCACAACAGAAACTGCACAGGTCTTGAACAGAATGAAAGGTCTGGTCACATGTATCCTTCTTCTTGCAATTTCTCCGACTACTTTACTGTCTCAATTCTTTTCCTTATATACTCTTTTGCAGACCCCACCCACATTTAGACCTCTTTTTTTTAATTTTCTGAGACTTGCCCCAGACATGTCCAGGACATGTCTAAACATGACTCCAGTCTGAGCTTAACAAAAAAAGGTAAATACTGCCATCTAGTGGCCTATATTCACATTACACCTCCATTCCAAAAGGGAAAAATTTTGACTCATAAAGGCAAAATTTTTCTTTCCAATACAAAATGGTTAAGTGAACACTTGTCTATATATACATATCATACAATATTCAAACACATGATATACACATTCAAACACGGGATAAGCAATCAGCAATTACATTGTCTGTACCCTTCACATGCTTAATTTCCAAGTCAAACTCCTGTAAAATCAAACTCCAATTCAACAATCTCCGATTCTTGTTTTTCATCTTACTCAAAAACATTAACGGATTGTGGTCAGTGTACACAATCATTGGCTTTTGTCCTGTACAAACATAAACCTCAAAGTGTTGTAAAGAAAGGACCAGAGCCAACAGTTCCTTCTCTATTGTGGAATAGTTCCTTTGGTGGCGATTGAGCTTCCTGGAGAAGTATGCCACGGGATGCTCAATGTCATCAGAGTCACTTCTCTGTAGGAGCACAGATCCACAAGCTTGGTCGCTGGCATCGACCGCGATGGAGAACGGTTTGTTGAAGTCAGGAGATTTGAGCACGGGGAAGTGACACAGCAGAGACTTCAGGCGATCGAAGGCTCTCTGGCATGCATCATCCCAGGTGAACTTTACGCCTTTCTTCAGTTGGTTAGTTAGACTGAGAGCAATCTCAGCAAAGTTCTTGCAGAACTTGCGGTAGTACCCGATCATTCCAAGGAAGCGGCGCAAAGCTTTTTTGTTGTCAGGAACTGGAAAGTCCATGATGGCTTGGACTTTAGCATTTAGGGGTGCCACCTTACCCTGGCCTATGACGTAGCCAAGATAGGTGACAGTAGCACAACCAAAGTCACTCTTGCTCAGGTTAACAGTCAGGTTAGCCTGGGTCAGGCGCTGGAACAACGTCTCTACATCTTTCAGATGTTCTTCCCAGGAGTCACTCCATGTGATCAGGTCATCGATGTATGCACCCGTGTGTGGCAATCCGGCGATTGTAGACTGTATCATCCTTTGGAACGTGGCTGGGGCATTTTTCATGCCAAAGGGTAGGACTTCATACTGGTACAATCCAGATGGTGTGGCAAAAGCAGAGATGCTCTTGGCCCTCTCAGTTAAAGGCACACACCAATAACCCTTCAATAAATCAATCTTGGTCAGAAACTTTGCTTGCCCTACTCTATCGATACAATCATCAATCCTAGGAATTGGAAACTGATCAGTTCTAGTTACAGCATTGACTTTGCGATAATCTGTACAGAATCTAGTACTTCCATCAGGTTTTGGAACTAGCACACAGGGTGAACTCCAATCTGAGTTGGAGGGTCTGATAATATCATGTTCTAACATGTACTCAACCTCTTTCTCAGCAATCTTTCTCTTTTCAGGATTCATCCGGTACGGATGCTGTTTTATTGGTTTGGCATCACCAACATCTACATCATGAGAGGCTATAGTAACTCTCTTTGGAACATCAGGAAACAAATCCTCATATTTCTTGATCAACCTTTCAAACTGATCTCTCTGTGAGGGTTCTAAGTGCTGGAGTTTTACATCAAGATTTTGCAACACTTCAGTGTTTGACAATTTACATGAAAGAACTTCAGCTTTAATTCTTGGTTCATCATCTTGAAACTCCCCCTCATCTTCACACGTTTCGACCATTGGAGAATCTGAAGTGACAGCTGCAACCCTAGCATTTCTGTCATGATAAGGCTTTAGCATGTTAATATGACACAATTGTTTTGGTTTTCTCCTATCTGGAGTCTTCACAATGTAATTGAGATCATTGAGTTTTGTCAGAATTTCATAAGGACCATGAAATCTAGCCTGCAATGGATTGGACTGCAAGGGAAACAACACAAGGACCTTGTCTCCTGGTTTAAACTCACGGCTTCTAGCCTTATGATCATACCAAGTTTTCATTTTTCCCTGACTTGATTTCAAGTTCTCTTTGGCAAGGTCACAAGCTGCACGCAATCTTTCCTTGAACTTGCTAACATAGTCTAACAGACTGATTTGCGGCTCTTCCTCTTGCCATTGTTCACTCAATAATAGCAAAGGTCCTCTCACTTCATGACTAAACACTAGCTCAAATGGACTGAATCCAGTAGACTCCTGCACTGCTTCTCTAGCTGCAAACAACAGCAAATGAACCCCTTCATCCCAGTCTTTCTCATGGTCATAACAATAAGTCCTCATCATTGTCTTGAGAGTGGAATGAAACCGCTCAAAGGCACCCTGACTTTCTGGATGATAGGCACTAGAAAGAATCTGTTTTGCACCTAGTTCATACACAACCTGCTGAAACAATCCTGAAGTGAAATTGCTACCTTGGTCTGACTGAATTTCCCTGGGAAGACCAAACAACGTGAAGAACTTTATCAAAGCCTTCGAGATTGCAGTTGCCTTGATGTTACGTAGAGGTATGGCTTCGGGGAATCTGGTAGATGCACACATGATTGTCAACAAGTACTGATTTCCAGATCTAGTCTTGGGTAATGGACCAACACAATCAACAATGACCCTAGAGAATGGCTCCCCAAATGCTGGGATAGGCTGCAATGGAGCTACAGGTGGGTCTAACTGGTGTTTTCCAACTACCTGACAAGTGTGACAGGTTTTGCAAAAGTTGGAAACGTCTTTCCGAAGCCCAGGCCAAAAGAAGTGTTTCATGATCTTATCAACAGTCTTGTTAACACCAAGATGACCTCCTAAAGGTAAACTATGAGCCATTGTTAAGATCTCATTCCTATAGACCTTCGGAACAACAATTTGCCTGACCACTGCCCAATCTGCATTGGCAGGGATATCAGGAGGGCGCCACTTCCGCATCAACACACCATCCTTGAGATAATACCCAACTGGAACTGCATCTATTTCTTTTTCAGGAAGGGCTCTCCTCTTTAGTACACCAATTTCAGGATCATTAGTTTGCTCCTCAATCAACCGCTTTCTGGACAGAGACAAGTCTCCAGACACATCAGAATCACCAGACCCTGGCTGAATAGAGAACTGATAAAAGTATCTGATAAGTCCTCAAACGGAGAAACCATAGTAGGCCAGTCAGAGTCATGAGGCGAACCACCTGAGTCCTGACTATTCAATGTACTGGACGGCACCACAACATCATCTTCTTTAGCCTTCTTGGCCATAGCACGAGTCACTGCGCAAGAAGGATACAGAGATAGGTCCTCATCCCCATTTTCAGTGCTCGGCTGTGAAGTAAGATGTACAGGGGGAACTACTTTGCCCCCAGCCAGGTCATTGCCTAGCAACAGAGAAACACCCTTTATAGGTAGACTTGACATAAGTCCCACCTTTACCTGTCCTGTAACTAAATCTGACTTCAAGAATATAGAGCGCAGGGGTACAGATACAGTCCTCCCTTCAATACCTTGTACAAGTATGAAATCCCCTGAAGCGGTCTCATCACGTAACTCCAAGGAGTCCATCAACAAAAGTGACTGAGAAGCTCCGGTATCCCTTAGGATATATATGGGGACAGGAGTAGTATGCTCATTCAGAGCCACAAATCCCTCTGACACAAATGGAAGAAATTCCTCTCTCACAAAGTCAGCTGTATCAGGCTTTTTAGCCCCACAAGAAGCAGGCAATGTAGCAGATTGGTTATCTACTACAGGGGTTTCTAACCTTGTTTTCACAAAGGCATTTGGTTTGGTATCCTTTTCTTTTTCTTTCTTAGCTTTAAGGAACCAACAGTTAGTTGTAACATGACCAGATTTCTTGCAATAACTGCAAACTAGACCACTTTTGTCACTGTCAGCTTTCACACTTTGATCAGACCTGTTACTGGATTTCTGAGCACCATCACCAGATTTGTCTTTGTCTTTGGGTGAGGAATCTTGGGTATCACCGTAACCCTTTTTCTGAAATTGGGACCATTTATTGTTACTGCTAGACTGAAATTTGGACTTATGTGTGAGAACATATACATCTGCAAATTTGGCAGCTGATTGCAAGTTCAGTGCTTGCTTCTCATTAAGGTAGGTCTTAACATCATCCTTAACACAGTTCTTGAATTCTTCAACTAACACCATCTCTTTTAGTGAGTTGAAATCATCCTTGACCTCCATAGAAGTACACCAGCGCTCAAAGCAAACCTGCTTCTCATTAGCAAATTCAACATAAGTCTGATTTTCGGATTTCTTCAGACCTCTGAATTTCTGTCGGTAAGCCTCTGGAACCAACTCATAAGCTCTCAAAATAACCTTTTTGACAACCTCATAATCAGAGGAATCATCTGCAGACAAAGCCGAATAGGCTTGTTGAGCTTTACCCTTGAGGACAGTTTGCAACAACAGAGGCCAGTGTTCCTTTGGCCACTGGCAACTCTTTGCTACCTTTTCAAAACACTGGAAATAGTTGTCAACATCCTTTTCTGAAAATGGAGGCACCAGTTTTACCTCCTGACTGGCACAAAATTTATTTTTAGTTTCAATTTAAATTTTTAGTTGCTCCATTTGGAGTCTTTCTTCTCTATCGAATTTCTCTAATTCAAAATCTCTCTGTCTCTGTCTCTCTCTTTCTGCTCTTTCCTCTTTCTCTCTCTCAAATTCTCTTTGTTTTTCTTCTCTTGCTAATTTTTCTAACTCAAACTGCCTTTGTTTTTCTTTTTCTTCCCTCTCAAATTCTCTTTGTTTTTCTTTTTCCTCCCTTTCTTTTTCTCTTTCCTCCCTTTCAATCTCTAGCATTTTTAATTTAAGTTCCATTTCTATATTTGGATTTTCCACTGGAAACTGTTCCAGATCTCCTGGTGCAAACACATTTTCATCAATGTAATATTCAACTATCTCTCTAGCCAGTCTTGCTTTTCGCATGGCTGGTTTTACCTCTGTCAGCTCCAACTGTCTGCAAATTTCTAGCAGTTCTGTCTTTTTAAAAGACTTCAAAACCCCTACGGTTGGTGATGCCAAGAAATCATCCATTGCTGTTGTCAATATATATCTAGGAAAATTCACAAAAACAATTTCACAATTTGGAATGTTAGATTTTCAATAAATTACTCACACAATGGTCTATCCCGGACCTTGAGCCCCCAATTTGTTATGGCCCCAATTTGTTATTACATTTATAACACAACAGCAACAGCAAGGGATGACAAACACAGTTTTAACAACTAAAACACATTTAATTTTTAACAAAGACAAAGACTAATAACAACCTACAACTAAAGACCAAGATTGATAAATAAGAAAAAACAGAAATAATTACAGTCCCTTTTGTTGGGGTGGCTTGGTGATGTCCTGGGTGAAAAAAAAATCCACAACAGAAACTGCACAGGTCTTGAACAGAATGAAAGGTCTGGTCACATGTATCCTTCTTCTTGCAATTTCTCCTACTACTTTACTGTCTCAATTCTTTTCCTTATATACTCTTTTGCAGACCCCACCCACATTTAGACCTCTTTTTTTTAATTTTCTGAGACTTGCCCCAGACATGTCCAGGACATGTCTAAACATGACTCCAGTCTGAGCTTAACAAAAAAAGGTAAATACTGCCATCTAGTGGCCTATATTCACATTACACATGTAAATGAGTAAAGAGAAGCAGGAGACGTCCGGAGTCATAATCGCTTTCCATGTTACTTGAGGTGAGGTCCACCTTTACGCAAGTGAAACTGAAACTTCAAAGCACAAGGATTTTAATTCCGCATGAGAATCGCATCAATCAGCTTTCATTGAATAATTGTGGACTACGGTGAATAAGCCTAAAAAATGCGTAGGACCTACGTCGAATGCGTGAGACTTGGCATCTCTGAGATCCGTTCTCGTGCGTAATCCCCACTTACTCAGCTGGTACCCCGCCGGCCCCGGGTCGCCCACGGCGCAGCCCCGCTGTACGGCTTCGGTGTTAATGTCGAGCTGACAAGTGAGCTTGTGTTTATGTTGCTTTGTTAGTTATTAGTATCGTTGATCATTGTTGTTGGTGATGACATTCAAATTTTGCCTTTGTGTTTGTTTCCGAAACACTGGCCATATCGTGACCCGAGTCGCCGGGGACTACTAGGGCTTCGGTAAAGCGAAACCCAAACGTAAACACAAGCGGCCGGTCCATGTGAGAATGAAGTTGCCTTACAGCCGCTTACTATGTTCGACGTCCAAAATTAGCATTCATTTCGTGTAGTATACGATGCAAGAACGTGTAAAACGATTGTATACGCGTTTATGACCAATGCAAACTTTTCGTTTTGCAATCCCAGATGAGATCAGAGCTTTGTTCGCGGAAAAGTTCAAAATTCACAAAATCTGGACTGTTTCTGGAAATCATTTCATTGGGAATGTAGAAAACAACGTATCGATAAGAATATTCGTCCCAAATACAATAACCATAACTCGTCTTTCTTTCACAAATTAGCTGTTGAAATAAGCAGTGAAACTAGTAATTTTCTGCACAAGCTCCGGTGCAACTTACTTCTCGTACGTGGCAGCCGATTCGCCAATCGCTCGCAAGTTTTAAGGAGAGGCGTCAAAGTGTCTAGTTTCTTAATTTTTTTTTTTTTTTTTTTTTGCCAGTATGACATACAATTACGAAACTTCAATGCTGGATTCGTGAATTACAGGCAATAATTCATGTCTACACCGTTTTTTTTTCTTCTAACTTAGTAGACCTTTAAAGCAGACAAACACGACTGCATTTCTGTTCACAGTTACTCTACATAAACCTGAGATTTCTTATCATCAGTCCAATATAATTTTCACCTCAAAAAAGTTACCAAGTTAACATTTAACCAAACCAAAAAGTTGCGTGATAGCAAAGATCAGGGCTTATTCAACAGTAGGACAGGACTCTCTATCACCATTAGGACTATGCAACATTTTCAATGGTCATTTCTAAGACTGTAGTGGTAGCAGCACTTAAAGCTGCCATTTCAAACCTCATTTTAATACCATGTTTCTCATAGATGGAAAATGGGCTCAGCCACAGTCATATTTGCAAATGCAAATTTAGTTTCTGCCTGAATTAGCAGCAGTTGAAAAATGGCAGTACTGTTACTCAGATGAATTTCTGGGCATGTTTGGCATGCATGCTTGCACTTTTTCTCAAGCCGTTATTTTAAAAGGTTTTCCAAAGCTTATAACATTTCCCTGGCGTCACACAGCGCAGTGTGATGGGTGGTGAGTTTGAGGTGCCAAACGCAGTGGCCAGAGATAAAGGAGGACATGCAGAAGTAAGAGAGACAAACAAACAAAACAATAGAGCAAGAATTGCGCTTCCAACGGACCAAGATGTAGTCCGAGGCAAGGAAGCAAAGCGAGCTCGACAGGACGAACAGAGAGAGGAACACACAGAAAGATTCCCTTACTAACTAAAACTCTTCCTCAAATACGCAGCAGAGCCCTAACAGCTCTCTTAGCTAAGAGACCTAACTGGCTAAAGAGCGAAACATAGCACTGACATTCTAGCAAGGGAATTGAGGCGGCACTAGGGCTTAAATAGAATCCGGGCGACGCCCCCAATTAATACCAGCTGGCCCAAGAATTCGATTGAGAGCAAAACGATGTCGTCCCGGACGAAAGCAGCAAAGAAAGCTCTCAAAGCCACCAAACCATGACACGCAGGGTCACTTTACTGTACGAAGAGAAAGAACTTTAGCCCTGTATCTCACAAGCTTCCTGACAACCTTCAGTCAAATATTAGAACTATAACTCAGAAAATTCCACTCACCGTGCGCCCTGTGATGGTCGGCAGGTGGTTATTTTTGTCGATGATGTCCACTATAACTGTGCAGGTGCTCGACAGCTGCACGGCGTCACCGCGGTCCTTGGCTTCCACCAGGATAGTGTACTTTTCTGCTTTCTGTATTCAAAGTCCACCTCTGCTTAGTTCCAGTACTAGTCACTGCATCATTTCATGAATCAACGTTTCCATGCTAATAATTTTTGCTAATATTTCATCACTACCATGTAATGTCAGACTTTTAGCGCAAAGAAAACGCTCCTTTACAATATGAATAATTTAAAATAAAATAACCTGAATGGCCCGTTTTGATGAATAAATCAAAGGAAGTTACCACGTCTGAACTATTAACGATTTATCAGTGGCCTGAGAGTACACTGGCAGAGCGCACGATAAAGTGCTCTTTAAGGTTTGAAAGATTGACTATTTGTTAGCATCACTCACAAATAATGTATTGAAGATGTGATTTACTGTTGTTGGGGGATGAATGATCAGATTGATTGTGCTTATTTTAGTGTTTTTATGAAAGTGGTATGTTAAGTACTCTTCTAACAAAACATTTCTGCCCAGAAATGTAGCTCATTACATGTGGTAGACTGGGGTCGGATAAGCCATGTGGAATGATGAGTCATATTACTATTGAGCCTATTTCAAACAGCTCCGTCATCTCTTGACTGTAAATATGTAATATTGCGGATCGTTCGCCACGGCTCATGATCCCCCACCTCCCCTACAAACCTCAGGTCTAACCCCAGATTACTATCGTGCAAGATTATTATTATTTAGGGCACTGATGCGATTTCCTCATTTGCAATCCCATTTCCAGAAATGTTGGGACACACTGTTAAATGTAAATAAAACAGAATGCAGTTATTTGCAAATCAATTAAATCCCTGTTTTTTTATTAAAAATAGGACAAAGACAACATATCAAATGGGGAAAATAATAAATTGTATTGTTTTAGAAAAATATCCGCTCAATTTTTATTTGATGATAGCAACAAGTTTTTAAGAAGTTGGGACGCGACAATAAAAGACTGGAAAAATTGTGTGATGCTGAAAGATGACAACTGGCAGGACATCTCACAGCCAATCAGATTATTCTGATAGGACACTTTTTCAAAGAGAATATTTATTAAAACATTCAAACATACATTGAGTTTGGCGGTATGGCTCTGTTTGAGAGATCCCTGCCCGTCCAGCGTGGAACCGAAGGCAGAGAGCTGCTATTAACCCCCCTTCCATAGAACAGAGCCAACAGCAACAATGACCTCAAACCGAAGAGACATTGTTATTGAACGACAGTTTAGTCATGAAAGAACAGGATTACAGAATGCTAAAAATGAGGGGCGGAGCTGGGGAGGAGGGATGTTAAGCGTACACGCTGCAGAGCCTCTGCTCAGAATGAGAGCTTTAGTAAACCTGCATATCAGTCAAGCAATCATGTGACGGCAAATCAGATGACATCCATGAGCACTGAGGTGATTCTCAAGCTCGAGAAGCGGCTCTTATAGTTAGCAAGCTTGACTTCGTGCCGATCAGAATTTACGACAAGCTCCATTTTAGCAACAGGTCAGTAACATGATTGGGTAAAAAAAAGTCTTTCACTTGTAAATATGGTGAGGGCTTAAGCACCCTATGAGAGACTGCATGGGGAAATAGTTAAACGATTTAAGATTGATATTTTCAGCCTAAAATTGCAAAGAATTTCTCGATTTTTTTATTTTTTTTTTCCTTTATGGTACATAACATCATTGTTAGATCCCGAGAATCCATAAAAATCTCTGTACACGTGGGACGAGGCCAAAATCCAATTCTGAATGGCTGTGATTTTCAGGTCCTTGGGTGGGACATCCGTTAAAAACAGACATAATTCTACAGCAGAAATCCCTGCATGGACTCAGGAACACTTCTGTGAACCACTGTCTGTAAACACCGTTTGTCACTGCATCCACAAATGCAAGTTAAATCTCTGCCATGAAGAGATTAAACCATATAAACGAGATCCAGAAACACTGCCTTCATCTTTGCGCCTGAGCTCATTGAAAATGTCCTGAGGCGAAGTGGAAAACTGCTGTGTGGTTTGACTGATCAAAATGTCAAATTCAGTTTGGAAATCATGGAAGCCACGTCCTCTGGGCTAAAGAGAGGAGAGGAGCCAACCGGTTTGTTATCAGCAAACAATTCAAAAGCCAGCAGCCATGATTGTACAGGGGTGCAGGAGCGACATGGCTTGAATAACTTGCTCATCTGTAAGACACCATTAATAGGGAAGGATATATACAGGTTTTGGTGCAACATTTACTGGCATCCAGATACTTTTTTTTTAAGGGAAGGCCTTGCTCATTTCACCAACATCATGCCAGACACCATACTCTGCACGTATTACAACACAATGGCTCGGTAGTAAAAGAGTCTCGGGGCCAAAGTGGTCTGCCTGCAGTCCAGACCTGTCACCCATTGATTCGGCACATTATGAAACAAAAAATATGACAAAGGCGGCTGAAAAGTATTGGGCGGCTGAAATCCTAATAAAGCAAGAATGGGAAAACATTTTGCTTTAGAAACGACAGCAGTTGATCTCCGTCATTCCCAAACACTTACAGAGTGTTGATTGAAGAAGAGTTGATGCAACACAGTGGTGAACATGGACCTCTGCCAATTTTTTTGAAACGTGTTTCTGGCATCAAATTCATAATGAGCACGTATTTTCCAAAAAGAAATAAAATATCTCAGTTTCACATCTGATGTATTGTCTTTGTATTATTTTCAAGCAAATAGAACGTTCAAATCATTCGAATGTCATTGCATTCTGTTTTTATTTACAAACATAGCGTTCCAACTTTTTTGGAAATGGGGTTGTACATTCCCAATGGGAATAACATATCCTTCCAGAAATGATCACATTCTGTTTGTTACGCAAGGTTATCTAAGAAGAGAGGTCTCACCTCATAGTCCAGGCATCCTTTGAAAGAGATCACTCCATTTGGTTGAATATAAAACTCCACATTGGGTGTATCAGGGGTCACCGAAACAATTCTGTAATCGAATGTTGAATTTGGGGTATTCCTTGCGTCGTCATCTGTGGCAAAGATGACGATGATGTTTTTTCCTGTCGGATGGAACAAAAGCATTCAGAAATATGACAGTGTTCTTCTCGTGTGTCCCTGCGTGTGTCGTCTTGTTCACAGACTGCAGTGAGGCCTCCCTCCTGAAAACGCATCAAGTTCATCTCCTGTGGGGCTTCCTGATGAGATTTGAACACCTCATGCAGGTGGCCATATTGTGCTGAGAATATGATTATATACATTTTGACAGTGAAATTATGAAAAAAAAAACTATGCATTATATCCTTTTTGAGAAAAAACTTTTTATTTTTATTTTATTTTTATTTTTTTCGTAGGCAACTGTTGGCCAAAATAAATCGCTGTTTTATTACCTTGTGTTGCAGATTCTTCGAGTTTGGTTTGATACAAGCTCATTTGGAATTGGGGAGCGTGGTCGTTTATATCCATGATGGTTACTTCTACACCAAGCATGGTATCCAGCTTCATGTTGGTCATATTTTTGGCTAAGAAAACAAGCTGGAAAATATGCAATGACTCATTTATTCTTCAGCCTTTATATCTGTGAATTTACAATGTAATTGTTATTTATTGCACAAAATACATGTAAATACATTCATTGTAGGCATTGCACTATGTACTAATGGATTAAATAATTATGTGCATATTTCATTTGTGTGGAATATAGTTCTGATTTCTATGTTAAATAACTGATAATATACACATCCATATTTTCTGAGTGAGTAAGTTCGCATTGATTTTACAAAGTATAACGGTGTTTATATTCGACTTACCTGGAGCTTCTTATGTTGCTCATAATCGACCTTCCCATGGACATAAATGACTCCAGACTCCTTATCGATGGACAGGATTCCTCGAGGCTCTTCATCGACCCCTTTCCCGTGTAGTGCAAAGCCCACTTGATAATCGCGCTCAACCTTTATCTGAAATACAGCACATAAAAACGTGCATGTGTTACACCTGCAAGTGTTTGTGTGTTTGACTTAAGACTGGTGAAATGTATATTCCATAAACACTCATATGTACATACAGTTGTCACTGTAATACATTCCATTAAACATACTTTAAATTCTGCCCTGAATTTTGTACTGAAGCGTTTCACACAAATGTGAAAAGGCTGCTCTGTTCCCACATTAGATGCTTGTCTCTGATGACTACATTCAGCGCAGCATGTTTCCAGTGGGCGGCGCTCCAGCGGAGACAGCAGCGGTTAGACTGAAGTTTGGGACCCCTGTGTCTGTTCTGGCTGGTGAAAGCCTGAATATTTGCATTTCAGCTTCGCTATTTTAATACTCACTTTCCCAAGCTCATATGGGAAAGGACCATCGCTTTCCTCTTCAATCTCGAACGAGTCTATGATCCACGCTCTCTTCTCTCGGATGTGTCCTTTGGACGTGGCGAGAATCCCCAGGTGCTGGTGACCGTCCCAACAGTAAAGAAACATCCACACAACACATTTAGCCATAAAGACTCTGCTTCCAGACAATGCAGTTTTATTTAGATTTAAATACCACTGCAGATAATCACTTAACAATGAGAAAAAACTTATTTAATGCTTTCTCCCACACTAATCTTTGTTCAAGTCACAACTGCAATCATACAATTTCATAATAAGCTGATATTTTGTCTGAATTATGGTGCATTTCATGTTCACAGCAGTTATTTACCCTCTTAATTTGCATTTTGATTGGAATATCCATGAATGCCATAATAAATAAAAATCCCATGTCCACATTGTGATAGATTTAAAAAAAAAACTGCCTAGAAAGAGGGGAAAACATAAGCGTTCACGTTAAAGAATCAGTATGTTCCTGACTGTTGAAGGCAGAAGCTGCGGACAGACGGGGAAAACTGGGGGCGGAGACTTCAATTCGTAAAGTGCAGCTATACAATCCCTAGTGTCGGTTAGTGAGTTAGTACTATAAACAATTTTAGTCTTGGTTTGTAAGTTTAACTAAAACAACAAACTGTTAGTATTGTTAGTAATATAGAAAACAAGGTGAAGGAAGTAAAGGAGATTGGAAGGAATGGTTGAAATCCCAGAAACCATGAAATCACCCAAAAGTGTGGCACACAATACTGGGGCAGTGAGCGATCACTTGACAAAAGACCAGACAGGGGGAGACAAAGTGCAATGTAAGGTATGAGAGAAAACATGGACCGGAATATAACTGCAGGAGTGGAATATGGAAGACATACAGACAAAGCAAAAACAAAACATGGCATCTAAATCACAATACAGAATACAGAGCAGGGTCAGGCAAAGCAGAATTCATGATCAAACATGGGAGTCAGGCAGAAACAAAAACCTGGTCAGGCAGAACAGGATCATAACAATTGGACAAACACTCAAACACTTTTAACCCTAAAATAGCCTAGCTTATTTGCATTTTTTAAATATTGCATTTTGAGTTTAATTATTGTAAAGACAATGCAAAATTTTCATTTATCAATTTTATGTTTATAAATAAATATTGTTCTGGAATATACTGTAATATGCCATTGTATGAATATTACTGATGTATGGCCAGATTGCAGGAAACCACATGTTTCCTCTTTGTTCATAAACTTAAATATGCGCATGTCTACCCTACGTGAGATGGACATTTCTAAAGGAAACTTTCTTCTGTCATTTTCAGTGTTTTTGAGTTTGAAAAGCCTGTTTCTGTCATACATATTTCTCAGAAACTTTCAATAATTCTGCTATGTATTATGTATGGTGTTGATGAAAAAAGAGATAAATAATTATCACCCTTGCCAAAATCACATTTTTAATTGAATAACAATTCTCGCAATTTAGTCTTGATATTTATAGCTTTATCATCACGCAGGATAGGTGTGTGTGTACTTGAAGATAGGAAATGACATTAAGAGGACAGGAGTGCAGTTGAATGTAAATATTTTTAAATGGTTTCTCAGAATGATGCATGTTAGGTTGTGTGAAGTTTCCAGTTCTGGTTTTATTTGACTTTTATGCAAATTACTCATTTAAATAAACTGAATGCATGAGAAACTGTGTCTGTCCCAGCACTGTGTTTAAGATCTGCAGATCTGCATTATATCTACTGTATTACACCGCACTGGATTATATCTACTATAGAGATATTGAATGTAAAACTCATTTAGATTTCATGATGTTTAATTATGAAAATAATGTAATTATTATTCATTTTAATATTATTGCATGCTGTAAACTATGTCATATTAATAACTACATCTCTGAAAATAAAATAAAATTGATTTGATGGTTGTTAAATGAGTAAAAATTCATATTTTTTGCTTTAAATTTGAGCTCAAAGAACATGTACTGATTCCCTGGTCATTTAGAATGAAATCCAGCTCTTGCGAACATGACCTTTATATGAGCTGGAGATCCTGTGCACAGGCGCTGGTGCTCGCCTGTGTCTGAGGGAAGAGCCTGTTTATCTTATTTACTGTCCCTCCTTATTTTTCTGGACTCTTGGACACACACATTATTTCTTCAAAGCCACAAAACAACCACGGTGTGAAGTTACACACTCGGATGAGCAAACTGAAGCTAAGGAGCAGCTATCATGGTATGTGTACTATGCTTTGTACACTGCAATAGAACTGAAACAAAAATGGCTTTTACCCAAACAGCCGGTGACTATCCACAAGCCTGACGTTGCCTTCTTGCTGGCTAGTAAACTGTTTATTTACTCTCCTCAAGCAATCACTAATTATTTCAAGTAAACCATCAATCACAAAATAATAAATATATCAAAAATATTGTCATGCACTGTAAACAGAATCAATAATGTCTCATTAATTATTTCTCATCTCCAAAAAAAGGATTTGTGAAAATTACAACCCACATGGTCTCTATATGGATGCTGATACAGTCAGACACACACAAGCTTTGAAGCACTGTTCTTACATATTACAACACACAAGGCTAGTATTTTCTGAGCACGATTAGACAGAAAATGACCACTAATCCATGAATATACCTACCAAAGACACAAAAATAATGAGAGAGATGGACTTCATGTTGCAGACAGATGCCATTTTTCTGACGAGTAATCCAGCGCAAACTCCAGAGATCACAGATCACAGAGAGAGATCACACACACACGCGCACACACACACCTGCAGCTTCACATGGTGTTTCACACAGCAGACCGAGAGATGGTGACTATTTATGTGCTGACGGCAGTCCGGTGATGTCATCAGCTCAGGTTCAGGAGCTCTCCGGGAAAGATAAACACCTATTCATGATCAAGGAATTTCACACTAACACTGATGTATGAAGTGAACTTACACAAGAAATTTGACAGAACAGGATGGTCAGGGAAGAAATCAAATTTTTTTGTGCAATGCCAAAATACTGCTGTGGCTTGCTTACTGCATCCTAAACTTCTGTGTGTTTTTAAAGTATTGGATAAAACAATCTCAGAAATGCTAAATAATTATTATTTAAAAAAGCAAAAAAATTGATGTTGGATTTTCCCCGTGACATGAAAAAATGTATTTGTGCCACTGAGGTAGAAACTGATTTCTACTTTCTGCTCATGATGACGGAGAGAAAACCCCCTGAAAAACAAGCAGAAGCTGGTTCAGGTATATTTACACTACCGCTCAAAAGTTTTAGGACACCCCCATTTTTCCAGTTTTTTAACCCTTTAATGCAATTTGTATCATATTTGATACATGATTTTCTCTGAAATCTATGTCATCCATATAATCGGCACTTGCCTTGAAAACCTGTTGTATGAAATCTGATACATGTCATCTGCCCCCTGATGGACTATCCATGCACTGCAGGCAGTTGAGGTCCGTAGAATACAAAATCAAAGATGGCTGCCCCCATTCATCAACCTGAATTAAATTGTTTCTAATACCTAAGTATAAATATTTACTGGATTGAAGCAACTTATAGACACACAACATTTTGTTGTTTATTTTATAATAAAATTGAGTTGAAATGTATGCAAATGTGAGGCTACAAGTATTTAACCCTCTGAGAGTTACTGGTGATCTCTGCCAACATTATTGTATTTATGAGGCTCATTTTTTCAGCTGATGGTATCCTGTTAAACTAGAAGACCTAAGGCATCCACTGGTAGTTTTTGAAACTTGACCTCATTGTATAAAAGTATCATATTTCTTTTACATTTTGCTTAGAGGTCCAATAAATACTTCACATTAAAAAGTTATAATTTTCTGGCTATTATTTGAAGGTTCAGCCTTTACAGGAATAATAGAATATTATGTAGTTTAATGTCTAATTGTACTCTGGAAAGAGAGCATAGACGTGATAGTTCAAATTAACAATCAAAGTTAAAACAGAAATCAGGGAATCAATTTACAAACCAATATGTATTTTAAACTTTTGACTCAAAGTAGCCACCTTTGGCAGATATAACAGCTGAACACACTGGTGGCATCTTTCTACAATGGAAATCAAATATTCTCCAGAAAGTTCTTCCCAGCTCTGCTGCAGACGTTCCCATAAATGTGTGGCACTTGTAGGCTGCTTTGCTTTCACTCTTCAGTCCAGTTCATCCCAAACCGTCTCGATGGGGTCTAAGTCTGGAGACTGTCCTGCCCCTTGTTCTTTTTTCCTAAGGTAGTTCTGGCAGAGCTTGGGCTAATGTTTGGGTCATTATTTTGCCGTAAGCGCGTACTGGCAGCCACGCTTCCGCCAGTCTGCCCCAGGGCAGCTGTGGCTACAGAAACGTAGTTTATCACCATCAGAGTGTGAATGTGTGAGTCAATGAATAATGTATCTATTGTGAAACGTCTTTGAGTGCCCAGAAAGCAGAAAAGCGCTATATAAAATTGATGCATTATTATTTATACTTTCATGACTGTGTCATGTCACTCTTATGACAATACCTTCAAGTAAAGTGTTACCCAATTTTGCCTTTTTTGAAGGGTCAGCTTTAAATGTTACCGATTCAGTCTCCCAAGACTACAGACATGACCTCCAGCGCACAAAGAAGCACAAATGTATGGCTGATGAAAGTGCAGAGCCAGGTGTTGAATGTAGTGGAAAAGAAAAGTTTCGGATTGAAACAGTCAGTGTTCTAATTGACTAACTTGTGTCCTGTCTTAACCATCGGTTAACTGCATACACACACTTGACCACTTGATCTTTTTCATGTTCTTTTCATGCCTGATAATATGTCCAACAGTGAGCTCACTTTCAGGGCCGAATCTCTTGCTGCAGCATATCCCACTGATCTGACCATGAGCTTGGCAAATGAGCAGGGGAAATATGGCGCCGCTCTGCTGGCGACATGGAGAAGAGCCCTGGTTGCGCGTCCTTTGTTTGTCTGTTGTTTTTCCGTTTTATGTCTTTATTCAGTGGACTAGAGGCACAGATTTATTGGAAATCTTTTATTGGACAGATTTATTGGACATCTTTCCCCCTGCCCTGTGGCTTATCTGGAGGAAATTGGCGGAGAATGGAGGCACTTGCGTTGGTATGGCTGATTATGTCTGGCCTAGCCACGTTGGCAGTGGGCCCCAACGGCAGCGGCCTGAGGATCTTCAGCCGAGTGGAACTACTTGGTTTACGGAACAGTGGAAAACCACCGACGCCCGTCTTCCTGCGAGATGTTCCCGGAGGACTACAACGGCAGCGGGGTGGAAAACACCGGCAAGTCAGTGTCAGGAAGAGGGGGAGGAGGGGTGGCATCAGGCGGCGCATTCGATCGTCCAACAAGCTCCCGCTGCCGCCTATGCTACTTTGTACGGAAGCCCTGAACCGCACTGTGAAAAAAAAAATTTTTGTGGTGAAGTAAAAGTGTAATTTTTTTCCTTTTGTTATTTTGCGATATTATCTCGTTATTTCGAGATAATATCTCGTTATTACGAGATATTATCTCGTTATTTCGAGATAAGATCTCGTTATTTCGAGATAAGATCTCGTTATTACGAGATATTATCTCGTTATTTCGAGATAATATCTCGTTATTTCGAGATATTATCTCGTTATTTCGAGATAATATCTCGTTATTACGAGATATTATCTCGTTATTTCGAGATAACATTACGCCCTGTCTGGGCTTGAATCAATATAATCGCCCATTTTTCCGAGGATGCATCGGCTGGTAACTTGTGTGAACATGACAGCAGGCATATAACAGAATTCCTTTCGGCATCTAAGCGGGAGCGGGACGCTCCTGAGAGAGGAGGGCAGGGTTACGTTTCCCAAAAGCATAGATGCTAACTAAACAAGTTACACTAACATAGCAATATTCCCCGCCGCCTCAATTTTTTGTGTCCGTAGGGACGGACGGAGCTCAATGCTATATCCCCCGCTTCGCGCTAATCGGGGGATACTTAGCAATGTACATAGTTCGTCCATTCACAGTCAGTGACTGCGTTTACGCACCATGTTCCTGTATTTGATTGCGTACCTGTCATGTAAACGAGTTCAATAACCCGATTAAGGTCATTTTCCGATTCGAAATATTCCGAATAAGACCCCTGGCATATGCCTGTTTTAATCGGAATATTGGCTCATGTATACACCTTAATCAGAATATGCCCTCGAACTGAATATTCAACCACGTCTGCGCCTGTTCACTTTGCAAGGAATTAGCATTTTTGGAGCAAAGAGGAGACGACTGTATGCATAATGAAAGACATGAATATATTGTAATATATCGATGGGCGAAAGCACCGTAACAACGATATAATTATGGTGGGCGAAAAGTGGAGAGAGACTGGTTTTGTGTTGACTGACTAGCGCCAACCCAATTCAGCATCGCTGGAAAACTCAGAAGGCAGCATATTCCAAAGCGAAAAAATAAAGGCAATGACATTTTTTTTACGCCAGTCGTAATCTTGCTCCAATTACCCATTCTTAAGATCTTCCGTATGTTCATGCACAATGTAGGAAATCCGGACTTGGAGCCATAGACTGATTTATACTGTCTGCTTATACAACGGCATTAAGGATAACGCACAATTAATGCATCTTGTATGTTACCATGTATCTTAAAAGAATGAAACAACACCAGCATTACGTTTTAACAAGTTTAATAATACATGTATGAATATTTAGGTAATAGAATTATGTATTATTAACATGAATTAAGCTGCTTTCACACCGGACGCGAAACGAATTTTTCGCAAGACAGGTTACATTCAAATTCAATGCAAAGACGCAAATACGCGTGGATTCGCGTCTTTGCATTGACTTTTGAAAGTGATCTGTCGTACGAAAAATTCATTCGAGTCCAGTGTGAAAGTGGCTTTATTGTAAACATTCACAACGATATTTTTGAGTAAAGAAATACAGATTCAGAGCGACAAAAACAGTTAAAAACATCTATTTTGATTAATACACAGTCGGATTCAACATTTATAGCCTAACAACATAACCATATGGAATATCTTATTTATTATGAAATAATTAATCGGAACAATGACACGGATTAGAAAACAATAGGAAGGTGCTGAATTTTTTTTTCTGATTACCTTTTTATTTACGCAATGTCCATGTGTCCGAAAGTCGGACAGGGTTTTAATATAACTCCGTGTCCGACAGTCGGATAGTTTCAATAACTCCGTGTCCGACAGTCGATTATTGTTTTTAATCTCTTAAAATCTGCTGAATCTTTTAGATATTAAACGTGAATTTTTTGATTAGAGGGCTCATTTCTTCAAGATGTGTACCGAAAATTTCAATCAAAAACAATCAGAACATCCAATGTGCTCTGCAATCAATTTATTTGGGCAATTTTTATAAATACAATTCCGTACAATGCCTGTCGGATATTAGGCCTAAATGCAAAATACTCCGTGTCCGACAGCCTAAAAAAAGAGGACGATTAGAACAGATTGATAACGAAATAAAGAATAAAAAACATTTTTACAACAAACAGAACAACCAATGAACACTGCAATTTATTTATTTGCGGGCCATCTTGTTTGGATGTTCTGTTTGTTGGTGATATATTTTTATTCTTTATTTCGTTATAAATCTGCTCTCATATCAATACTTTTACTTTCTGTTGTCAACCAGACATGGAGTATTTTGCATTTCGCGTCCGACAGTCTTGATCGAGCATGCAATATTTAATTCACACTGTCAATGGTCATGGAATTGATTTGCTCAATGACTACAAGTACTATTTTATCTCTGGTGTGGAAATGAAGTGTGAATCTGTTTGATCGATCTGACTAATTTTCAAAAGAGAGACCGAATAAAAACTGTTGTCTATCTTCAACGAAAGAAAACAGACGAATAAAAAGATCAAGAAAAGTGGATAGATATCAATTTGCATTTTGTGAAGGTCGAACACAAACATGGCCAAGTTTCTACGTCCAATGATTGCTGGAATACTCGAAAAATTAAAACTCTTATAACTTTCGGACACGGAGTATTTTAGGATCTCTGTCCGTCAGACGCTAAATTCGTCATAAATGCACTAAGTCCCGCGCCAATGTCGACCCACTTTATTTAGCAGAGCTTAAACAGACACATTGATTGAAATTCTCGGTACTCATCTTGAAGAAATGAGCCCTCTGATCAAAACATTCACGTTTAATATCTAAAAGATTCAGCAGATTTTAAGAGATTAAAAACAATAATCGACTGTCGGACACGGAGTTATATTGAAAGGGCATTGCGTAAATAAAAAGGTAATCAGAAAAAAAAGTTCAGCACCTTCCTATTGTTTTCTAATCCGTGTCATTGTTCCGATTAATTATTTCATAATAAATAAGATATTCCATATGGTTATGTTGTTAGGCTATAAATGTTGAATCCGAATGTGCATTAATCAAAATAGATGTTTTTAATTGTTTTTGTCGGTCTGAATCTGTATTTCTTTACTCAAAAATATCGTTGTGAATGTTTACAATAAAGCCACTTTCACACTGGACTCGAATGAATTTTTCGTACGACAGATCACTTTCAAAAGTCAATGCAAAGACGCGAATCCACGCGTATTTGCGTCTTTGCATTGAATTTGAATGTAACCTGTCTTGCGAAAAATTCGTTTCGCGTCCGGTGTGAAAGCAGCTTAATTCATGTTAATTATACATAATTCTATTACCTAAATATTCATACATGTATTATTAAACTTGTTAAAACGTAATGCTGGTGTTGTTTCATTCTTTTAAGATACATGGTAACATACAAGATGCATTAATTGTGCGTTATCCTTAATGCCGTTGTATAAGCAGACTGTATAAATCAGTCTATGGCTCCAAGTCCGGATTTCCTACATTGTGCATGAACATACGGAAGATCTTAAGAATGGGTAATTGGAGCAAGATTACGACTGGCGTAAAAAAAAGTCATTGCCTTTATTTTTTCGCTTTGGAATATGCTGCCTTCAGAGTTTTCCAGCGATGCTGAATCGGGTTGGCGCTAGTCAGTCAACACAAAACCAGTCTCTCTCCACTTTTCGCCCACCATAATTATATCGTTGTTACGGTGCTTTCGCCCATCGATATATTACAATATATTCATGTCTTTCATTATGCATACAGTCGTCTCCTCTTTGCTCCAAAAATGCTAATTCCTTGCGAAGTGAACAGGCGCAGACGTGGTTGAATATTCAGTTCGAGGGCATATTCTGATTAAGGTGTATACATGAGCCAATATTCCGATTAAAACAGGCATATAATGTAACAAAAATACGAAAAAAGAGTCTAAGGCACACTGGTAGAGAAAAAGTAAAAAGCCTTTATTAAATGGCTAATGCATCGGCAAAATTAAAATTTCATTAACTGAAAATGGTCAACTCCATACAACTATTTTTAGAAAGAGCACAGACCGCAATACTATTCTTAGGGCAGACAGTTTTCATCCCCCTGGTTTGATTAAAAGCATACCTTTTGGACAATTTCAAAGGCTTCGTCGTATATGTGATGAAGAGTATGATTTTGACGAAAAGGCTTCACAGATGCACACTCGTTTTCAGCAAAGGGGATATAAGTCTAGTCTGTTAAATCGGTCTCTTACAAATGCTAAATCGTTGGAGAGAGAGAGTCTTTTAAAACAGTCACGTAAGCTCAAAAAATCAAAACAAGTTTATTTTGTTACACAATATAGTCGAGAGGCAGCTGAAATTAGGGACATTATAAAACGCAATTGGAGTATTATTGAGAGTGACTCCACTTTAAACGCTGTTTTTGAAGAGCCCCCAGCCTTTTCTTTCAGACGGGCTCCCTCCCTGAAAGATAAATTGGTACATAGTGATTTGGCACCCAAAACCAAAACCAAACCTACTTGGCTTTCCAACCTTTCGGCAACTACCCTTGCGGGAACTGCAATCAATGCAAATACATGGTTAAATCTAAAACCTTTACGGATCCTAGTGTTCCCCGTACTTACTCGTTGGACTCATTTGCGAATTGCAATACCACTTTTGTCGTGTACAGGTTGGAATGTATATGTGGGTGTTTTTATATAGGCCGTACTAAACGGAGACTGAGGGATAGGTTATCCGAACATGTTTATGCCATCAGAACAGCGAACGACAAATATCCCATGGCTAAACATTATAGGTTGGTCGGCCATGAAGATCCAAATTCTTTGAAAGCTATGGTTATTGATGTGGTCCATAGATCTCGAAGGGGGGGTGATCACCTTAAACGTCTCCTACAACGGGAGACGTTTTGGATTTTCCAGCTCAAGGCTATGGAATTTCCAGGTTTAAATGAAGAAATAGACTATTCTCCATTTTTATGATATATGTTTGTGCTTCTTGGTTGGATACGTCTTAGGTGAATTTTTTTCTGATTTGCTAAAATTTTTTTCTGATTTGTTATTTTTTCTGATTGGTTATTTCTCCTTGCCCTTAATACGTGCGATATTGTGTCCTTTATTGTTGTTTATCAGGTTTTATATATCCTGTTCTACCTGTTTTTTCATGATGTCATTTCCTTTCCTTTTCTATTTGAATGGTGCTTTTGATTCACAAATGGTTTAGTCACCCTGATGAAGGCCTTGTATGGCCGTAACGCGTAGGTGCGCTTTTTAATTTTGCCGATGCATTAGCCATTTAATAAAGGCTTTTTACTTTTTCTCTACCAGTGTGCCTTAGACTCTTTTTTCGTATTTTTGTTACATTCTTTGCCCCTCGCCTAAGAGCACCTGGTATTGTGATTTTGATTTTTCTACCCTAGACGCGCTCTTTTTCCCCCCGATTAAAACAGGCATATGCCAGGGGTCTTATTCGGAATATTTCGAATCGGAAAATGACCTTAATCGGGTTATTGAACTCGTTTACATGACAGGTATGCAATCAAATACAGGAACATGGTGCGTAAACGCAGTCACTGACTGTGAATGGACGAACTATGTACATTGCTAAGTATCCCCCGATTAGCGCGAAGCGGGGGATATAGCATTGAGCTCCGTCCGTCCGTCCCTACGGACACAAAACATTGAGGCGGCGGGGAATATTGCCATGTTAGTGTAACTTGTTTAGTTGGCATCTATGCTTTTGGGAAACGTAACCCTGCCCTTCTCTCTCAGGAGTGTCCCGCTCCCGCTTAGATGCCGAAAGGAATTCTGTTATATGCCTGCTGTCATGTTCACACAAGTTACCAGCCGATGCATCCTCGGAAAAATGGGCGATTATATTGATTCAAGCCCAGACAGGGCGTAATGTTATCTCGAAATAACGAGATAATATCTCGTAATAACGAGATATTATCTCGAAATAACGAGATATTATCTCGAAATAACGAGATAATATCTCGTAATAAAGAGATCTTATCTCGAAATAACGAGATCTTATCTCGAAATAACGAGATAATATCTCGTAATAACGAGATATTATCTCGAAATAACGAGATAATATCTCGTAATAACGAGATATTATCTCGAAATAACGAGATAATATCGCAAAATAACAAAAGGAAAAAAATTACACTTTTACTTCACCACAAAATTTTTTTTTTTCACAGTGCGGTTCAGGGCTTCCGTAACTTTGTAACCCCCGTTCACTTAAAATCAAGTTGGATGATCTGCGGCAACAGGCTGGTGCCAGCTACGAGTACCGTGAGTCTGGCGTTTTGGCTTTTACAGAGACATGGTTCACAAATAATGTCCCTGACAATTTTATTCAGATCGAGGGTTTCTCACATTTGCGCTTGGATAGGGATACTAACTCTGGCAAACTCCGAGGTGGAGGTGTGTGTATATATATCAGGGACAGTTGGTGCCAAAACTTTGCCGTGCGAGATAAGATATGCACACCTGATGTAGAACTTTAGTGCGCTACCCTGCGTCCGCATGATTCACCCAGAGAATTCAGCGACCTGTTTATCTGTGTTGTTTATGTCCCTCCCAGTGGGAATGCGAGTAGAGCAGCAAAACACCTACAGCACCTACAGCACCTACAAAACAAGCCCGACGCACCGATGTTCATACTGGGCGATTTCAATCACTGCAGTCTAAACGAAACACTCCCGGGCTTTGACCAATATGTTCAGTGCAACACCAGGAATGAGCGTCTTCTGGACAGATGCTGTGGCAATGTTAAGCAGACATACACTGCCGAAGCCAGACTCGGATCACAGCGTGATTCACCTGCTCCCCACATACCGCTGTTTTTAAATCCACGAAACCCGAACTACACACAGTTACATTATGGACGATTGAAGAATCGGAGGAATGAAAAGGACGCTTTCTCAGCACTGACTGGGACGTTTTCCTTAAAGACACGGACATAGGCAGTGCGACCGAATCCATGACGGACTATATAAAGTTTTGTGTTGATGCTGTCATACCCTCCAAATCTTTTAAACGGGATCATAATAACAAACCGAATTTTAACAAGGACATTAATGACTGTATACGGAGGAAGAAAGCTGCTTTCAAGGCAGGGGATAAGGTAGCAATCCGAGCTGCCCAAAAGGATCTGAACTCTCACATGGGCACGGCGAGGCGGCAGCACAGAGAACGTGCGGAGCAGGACCTGGCGGAACGCAACTCCAACAAACTATGGGACTCGATCAGACAAATGACTAATATGGCAGCCAAACGGGTGCCTTTGTCTGCCCAGAACGAGAGTGCAAGGGCAAACGAGCTGAATCATTTTTATATGCGTTATAACGTGGATAATAGTGCACAATGTTCAGGTATTTTGGATAAGGTGATTTGTGATTTCAATGCGCATAGGATTGAAATCAAGCTAGAGTCTGTCGTTAGAACTTTTAAATGTATTAATACCAAAAAGGCTACAGGTCCGGATGGTCTGTCTGCCTTTATCCTGAAGTCTTTTGCTGATGAACTATCTCCTGCTTGGCAAAAACTATTTGAATTATCGACTGACTCGCATCGTATTCCAAAGCTGTGGAAGACTTCCATAATTTTACCCATTCCTAAAAAGGCGAGTCCTCAGGAGGATAATGACTACCGGCCCGTGGCCATTACCTCTAATGTTTTTAAATCTTTTGAGAAATTAATGATAGGCAAACTTCGCTCAGATGTCCAATCAGTTCTGGATAAATATCAGTTCGCCTACACCGAGAATCGCAGCACTGGCGATGCTTTAGTAACAATAATGCATCTGGTGCTCAAACATCTTGAAAATCCCGTTGGATATGCCAGACTTCTTTTTGTTGATTTCAGTTCCGCTTTTAATCTTATCCAGCCACACATTCTTCTTGAAAAACTAATTCAGCTGAATGTAAATCCGTTTATAATTAGGTGGTATCATTCGTTCTTATCAAATAGGCCACAACAGGTGAAGTTCAACTCCACCTTGTCTGATGTGACTTCATGCAGTATTGGCGCTCCACTCAGCTCACCTTTTTTGTTCACGTTATACAGTACACCAATGACTGTGTGAGTACTGGGCCAAATCAGTACATTGTTAAATTTTCAGATGACACTGTTATTCTTAGCCTGCTCACAAAACACGATGATCCGAACACTCACCAAGAGGCAGTAAATAAATTTGTTACTTGGTGTGATTCACACTTGCTACATATCAACACCAAGAAAACAGTAGAGATGGCGGTAGATCCTAAATCAATCTGTGGCCAGGGCACAGTGGCCATACATGGCCAGGCTATTGACCAGGTGAAAAATTTTTAAATACCTGGGGGTGCATATAGACAGTGATCTTAGCTGGCGCACTCAAGTGTCTAATGTTTGTACTAGAATCCATCAGCGCCTTGATTTTCTGCGCAGACTTAGACTTTTTGGAGTATGCAAAAATATCATGATGATTTTCTACAGAGCCACAATTGAGCCTGTCATTCGCTATGGGATTATCTGCTGGTTTGGCAATCTAACAGTGAGACACAGGGCGGAATTTCCAGTCTTATTAAAATGGCTGGAAGGATTATGGGGGTGATGCCCCCCCTCAACCCTCAGGAACTCTTTGAACAGGCCGCCATTAGAATGGCCAATGTTATTTGTTCAGATGGTGATCATGTATTGAATGGGGAATATATCCTTTTGAACTCGGGGAGAAGATACAGACTTCCTCTGTGTAAACACAATTGCTACAAACATTCTTTTATCCCTCAGTCCATCAAGTTATTGAACAAACAGGGGAAGACGTGTGATTGAAGGGGAAAAATGGACTTTTTACGGCTAGTGATTGTATGTTTTTAATGTGAATGTGGGGCGGAGGCAGGGGCGGATAGAGCCAGGGGCAGTGGGCTGGGATGTCCAATGTTTCTGAGCCTATACCTCACAACCATCCTGTCCTTTTTTTCTTTTTTTTTAATGTCCCTCTGGTAATTTATTGCTTGTGCTATTACCTGTATTGTCTGGCCATATTGTCTTTTTTATGATGTTGCAACCTCCCTTTCTCTGAGACAAATTTCTCCCTGGTGGAGACTAATAAAGTAAAACCTGAAACCTGAACCTGAACTTGTTCAGTACAAATCATTCATTTCAGAAGAACAAAAATGCCCAAATACAATGCTAAAGACCACGGTAAATTTGGATTTACAGTCCACTTTCCCAAATGTTTACATAGCACTCAGACTGTTTTTGACCCTGCCAATAACAAACTGTGAAGGGGAACGGTCATTCTCCAGACTGGCTCGAATTAAAAATGAGCTCAGGATTAAAATGTGCCAAAATCGGTTGGATTCACTCTCCCTTCTAGCAATAGAATCAGAGTTTGTTCGACAGCCCAACTTTGATGAGTTAGTGGACGACTTTGCATGAAGGAAGAGCAGAAATAAACCTTTGTAGAATCCTTAGGTACGGTCAGTTGGCGTGGGGGGGGGGGGGGGGGTAGTTTAGTGCACCAGCCGGCCAAGGCCCGCTCCCTCCTGGAGCCTCCCTGAAGTTTTAAACAAATATGCTGAGACAGTTGTTCCTGTCATGAAGGCTCATGTACCAAAACAATCGATGTTCAATATGGACTTGGACTAACTTTGGACTGGATTCAAGTGGGACAATAGACTGGGACTTCATTTACCAGAGCAACGGAAGGCCTTGAGAGACCCTTACACAAGGGCAATCGGGAGTTCACATGCTGACGAACAAGACAGACTGTTTTTACTTGAAGTGTTACGGTCAGAAAGGACCAAACAGACATATTTTGTGTTCGGACTCATAAGGAATTCACTTGTGTGTAGTATGGGGGTCATAGACCAGGGGTAAACAATGCTGTGCCATTTTTCGACAGTGGTTAATGTGAGGCCATGATTGGGATGGCCTCAACGGGAGGAGTTTTGAGGATCATATTTCAATATTTCTCAACATATTCATGAGTAAATCAATCACCATATTCAATAACCATAATCAATAATCATATTATGCATTATGCAAGCAGCAGTAACATACTTACACACGCACACACAGACACACACACACACACACACTCACATATACAAGCCGCTCACACATGCACGAGCAGCCTACTCACACACACACACACACACACACACACACACGCACACACATTAAACACACATACAAGCAGTGCGCACACACACATAAGCAGTTGGCTTCTGTAGCTTTGATTGACATCTGTTCAGTTGATTCAGGCAATATCTGTTCATTCATCAGCAATGTACCATGATCTGGGTGAATACTTTTTTCTGATTGGCTGGCAGACATGCATTAATGCCGTGGAACCACACAAGTAGTTCGGATACGGTCGTTTCACCATTTGAAATTCATCCACTAGCCAACTTGTAACCCTAGCAGCGTTAGAGCTGGTATTTGACTGGGTACAACAGAAACCGAGCTGCTCATTTATCTCCAGTAAATTTGGTGGCGTCCAGCGGGGCGGTTAACTATAGGTACTCAAGTGATTATGAACGGAAATATTATATCAGCGAAGTAATTAGGCTTTATTCATTAAACGATTGTAATTTTGTATGGTTACAAATGAAGCTAACGTGTCCACTTCATGTATCAGCAACTGCTGACAGTTCGCTAGCTACGTGCTATGCCAGCAGACTGATTTCAGCTCGCTGATTGCGGAAACCGTCATAAATTCATTGTAATTGTGGGTAGCAAGTTAGCTACAGTCTGCATAATCGCACATAATGTTGCGTTATACATAATCTCCATTTCAGCTGGAATCCGTTATCAAATCATCTGCCAGTAAACGGATGTAAGCATGTGAAAAAAATTCTTTCTCCATGAACGTAAGATGAACTAAGATAGCTGGTTCAATTTAACTTGGCCTATAGTAGGCTACTGGGTATGAGAAGGCGCGGCGCCTCTTTAATGATCACCAGCTCGTTTTTTTTTTTTTTTTTAGTGCATAACTTCCACCAAACATTTCTAAATGCTATGATTTGGTATTGCTGGCAAATGACCATGGTACAGTATAAGCGGGATAATCAACTCGAAGGTGAGCAATCCACGGTTTTAATGCACTTCGCGGAGGCAACCACCCTCCACTTCGCGTCGGGTGGTTATTCGCCTCCGAGTCGCGCATTAAAACTGTGGAATGCACACCTCGTTAATAAATCGTTTTGCATGCTCCGGCATTACACTGGAAGAGGGTTGTTATCTTTTGGTTGCAGTTAAAAGTAAGTTGGCAGTGTTTTGGTTTGCCTGTCTCTGGGAAAACCTGTGACCCCACTAAAATTCCACTTAAACAATGAAATAGCCTTGAAGTAGTTATTTTACAAAGGACCCCAACTAATGATAAAACGAGAAAAACAAGTAAGAAGCAGCCATTACGTTATTAAACCATTGTGGCGTGAGATGGCGGAAAAACCATATTTGGAAGATATTTCCTGTGATGAAGGTACAGCCCCGATTCCAAAACAGTTGGGACAAATTGTAAATTATGAATAAAATTAAAACACAATGACTTTCAAATCACATCAGCCAGTATTTTATTCACAATAGAACTGAGAAAACATAGCAAATGTTGAAACTGAGAAATTTTACAATTTTATCCACAAAATGAGCTCATTTCAAATTTGATGGCTGCTACAGGTCTCAAAAAAGTTGGGACAGGGGCCTGTTTACCATGGTGTAGCATCCCCTCTTCTTTTTAACACAGAGTGGAGGCGTCTGGGCATTGAGGAGACAAGTTTCTTGAGTTTAGCCATTGGAATTTGATCCCACTCTTGTTTAATACAGGCTTCCAGCTGCTGGAGAGTTTTGGGTCTCCTTTGACGGACTTTTCGTTTAATTATGCGCCAAATGTTCTCAATAGGTGAAAGATCAGGACTGTAAGCAGGCCAGTTTAGCACACAGACTCTTCTACTACGAAGCCATGCTGTTGTAATAGCTGCAGTATGTGGTTTTGCAGTGTCCTGCTGAAATACACAAGGCCTTCCCTGGCATAGATGTCATCTGGAGGGGAGCATATGTTGCTCTAAAACCTTTATATACCTTTCAGCATTCATGGTGCTTTTTTAAACATGTAAGTGTCCCACACCATATGCACTAATGCATCATCATACCATCAGAGATGCTGGCTTTTGAGCTACACACTGATAACAGGAGGGGTGGTCTTTCTCCTCTTTAGCCTGGAGGACACGACGCTCATGATTTCCAACATTTGACATTTCCAAGAATGTCAAATTTGGACTCGTCTGACCACAGGACACTTTGCCGCTTTGATACAGTCCATTGTAAATAAGCCTTGGCCCACAGAACACGCCGGCGCTTCTGGATCATGCTCAACAATGGCTTCCTTTCTGCATGATAGAGCTTTAGGTGGCATCTGTGGATGGCATGGCGGACTGTGTTTACAGACAGTGGTTTCTTGAAGTATTCCTGGGCCCATGTAGTAATGTCAATGACAGAATCATGCTGGTGAGTGATGCAGTGGCGTCTGAGGGCCCGAAGATCACAGGCATCCAGTAAAGGTCTTCGGCCTTGTCCCTTACACACATTTTTTTCCAGTGTCTCTGAATCTTTTGATGATGTTATGCACTGTCGATGATGAGACCTTCAAAGCCTTTGCAATTTGACGTTGAGGAACATTGTTTTTGAAGTATTTCACAATTTTTTTACGCAAGCCTTCACAGGTTAGAGAGCCTCTGGCCATCTTTACTTCTGAGAGACTCAGCCTCTCCCTTTTATAGCCAATCATGTTACACACCTGATGCAATTTAACTTAATTACTTGCTAAATGTTCTGTCAGCTGATTCTCTTATATATTAATTGCTTTTTAGCCCTTTTTTGCTTGTGTCCCAACTTTTTTGAATTAAAAAAATTTGAAATAAGCCCATTTTGTGAATAAAAATGTAAAATGTCTTACATAACATTTAAAATGTTGAAACTATGTTCTATTGTCAATAACATATTGGATCATGTGATCTGAAAGTCTTTGCATTTTGATTCTATTCACAATTTACACTTTGTCCCAACTATTTTGGAATTGGGGTTGTATAAGAACTGGGTGTGAAAAGCAGAATGTCAGTTCTTCTTGCGCAAAAAAAACTTGACTTTACATTCATCAATATGCCTCAATAAAGCCTAATTGTCCGAAGAATCTGTCTCTCCAATGGATTGAGGTGGAACCTCATGATATGAAAATATATCGGGATCAAAACCATGACAAAGATCGCAGGGGATTGTGAGCATTGAGTTTAAAGAGAGTTGGGGATGTGAAGGATTATTTTACCTGCAACTCGACAACAAATAATTAATGTCCGGATATAGAGAGCCAATTTTGAGCTTTATCCAATCGATATTTTTTCCCTAAAGAGACTCTCATTTTGGTTACCAAGTCCAGAACTGCTTTGCTTCCACAGTTTCTCCTGAGAAGTGCACGAGGCCGTGCTAGTGCACACCACACCCGTTCTTCCTCATGTTCATAGGAAGTTGAAATCTTGCCCAGACTTTGACAGCAATCTTTAACACTTGGCATTTGCTTGGCACTTTCACATCACCAAATAAATAGTCTTTAAATATCAGCAGCATTTATCTGCAGCCGTGACCTGTTACCCTCAAAAGAGATTACACACAACACGACAGCTTAAATTAGTTTCGTGTTTGAAATTAATTCTGCTTCTATTTGATGGTGATTAGTGTGGTAGTATTTTCTTGGCATTTATTCATGACTGCATGTCAAGTTAATGCATTTGAAGTAGCTGCACTTGTGGTATAGAGGAGGCTATGTTGGTCCTGCCTGTCTTTAATGTAAACATTCAAAAACTGTAGGAGGATCGATCACTAAACAAACCTCAAGCTGAGTTTTTATCCTGCCATAATATTGAGCTGTTCCTCCACATGGTCAAAACTGTTACTTTAAAATCCGCAAGATTTAACATTTTCAAAAGCGATGTAATCTTTGGTTAAATACAGTATATTCCACATCCCAGGCTGGCAAAATGTCAGGTTTAAATGATCTGTTTATGAGCCTGTACATGTTTAATCCTTTCGGATTGCAAATGGCACCCTGAACAAACCAGCTGCATCACTCCCAACTGTTGTCAGGACTCTGAAGCAGATCTTCAGCCCTCTTCCTGGACAGTTCTCATTCTGTCAGTATTTAATGCAGTGCACCGGATTTCAAGTTTCAAGTTTATTTATTTATTTCACACAGGCATACGCATTAATTGTGGTGCATAACTGAAGTTACAGGATTGTGTGTGAATCAGGCCTCCCAAAGAAGCAATCAAAAGCTTTTAGGAGGGAGCCGGAGCACAAATATGAACATTAATAATAATAATAATAAAAATATTAATAATAGGACAGATACAGACACATACACAACATATAACACTTAACAGCACATCTTTCCCAGAGCAGATTGATAACAGGTACCACATGATAGTTAGATATATGATTTTAGCAATTTGTCCTTTAGCATCTTCTTAAAGGTGGAGATGGGCTTCAACACTTTCATGTACTCATCGAGTTTGTTCCAAATCCGCGGCCCCCTGCATGTAATACCGCATGTAATACTCAATACATTTGAGTTTTCTTTTTTTTTTTCCAAAGATAAGATGTTTGTTTCTGGTATCATGAGTGTGCAGAGGACTATAGACTGGAACCAGCTCAGATAATCTGCTGTTCATATGATTTACTACTAGGTACATCATACAAGCATTTTGATGCACATTTAACTCTGCAAGCCTAAGGAGACCATCGTGAAGGAACAGAGGGCGTAATAATACATGCACGTGCACACAACACACACACACACACGCACACACACACACACACGCACACGCAACATACTCACACGCACACACACACACACACACACACAACATACTCACACACACACACACACACACACACACACACACACACACACACACACACACACACACACAGCGGAGGTAACTTTAGTGGTCATACTATGGATGGAGACTGAGACTAAGCACTAATTTGTACTGTGCTGTTAAACTGTGTAGAAATACGACAGGCAAACTAATAAAATGAGCATAATTCAACTGGATGAATCTACGACCATTTCCAGCTCTGAAGGGCTGAGACCAAGCATTGATAGTTTATTTAGGTGAATGTATATTGACGTCATAGCTATGTTGGTTCTTTGTTTTCTTAAACTCTATTTTAAACAAAAGAAAACAAGAGGCTCCTATCACCCCTGTTTCTTATTTTCTTTAAATTCTTGTATTAACAAAACGAAACGTACTACGGCAACCTGTTCAGTAGCCTTATCAGGCCATTTGCAGTCCGGCAGACTACGAACACCTCACCAAGTGATGTAGCGGTCTGTGGACCTCGTGCGCGCAGACGAAAGTAAACAAACCAACATGTAGTAAGCATCGCTATAGTAAACTAAGAGCTGAACTGTCTTGCTAATGTTATAAACTTTACCACGGGCCATCAAGCTGTTGACTGTTCTCAAGTGAAGCAAGGAACTTCTCTGCCTCGGAAACTTCCTGGAAAAGGAGCTGTTCCGAGCCACAAATTAGCTTGATGGTGGCCGGGTAGAGCAAGAAAGCTTCCATGCCCACATTGCCCAGGGCCAGAGCTCAATTCATCACCGGATAGCAGGGTCGTCTTCGCTTCATGGTGTTGTCTCTGTAGTCCGGTGTGAAGAGAATGGGATGGCCGGCGATCTCCACTGGTTTTTTCCTGGACTCTTTAAGGATGCAGTCACTATCCGTGGACCACAGGCTTCTGAAGCTCATAAATCTAGGGGCAGACGGACGTTCATGTCTGCATCCTAGATAATGAGCCCTCATGAACCCTTGAGAGGGCTGGAAGCCACTTTGGGGGGCAAGCAGACAGGTAGGTTAGAACATGATCCTTTTCTTCACCCTCTTTAAGGTGAATCACCCACAGATTGCTCCTCCTGTCTCTGTCTTTCATATCAGCGATCTTAGCTTCAAGGTGGTTTCTTGATTCACAGTTCTGGGCGGCTATGTCTTCAACTTTCTTTGGACACTCCTGTGTCTTAGTCGTCCTGTCATGCTGGGATTTAATTTCCTCAGCGTGTTTTGTCAGGGTCGCTTACAGTGATCCCAACTGAGCCTCCAATCTGTCAAATCTGTCATTAGAATTTTTCTCAGCTATTGTAAAATGTCTTTGTAAGACACCTTCAAGTGAGGCCATTGTGAGACCCTCTGAGATCTCATCTGGGTCAGTCGGTTTGTCCGCCGACTTTCTCGCCACCGCTCCTCGACATTGTAGCGCAGTATGCAACAGTTGGAGCTTGAATTAAATTTGCAGCTGAGAAGCAAAGCAACTGTGAAGCTGCGCGTTAAGATCAAAAGATTTTAAAAAAATCAAAAGTTTAAGGGGGAGGAGAACGGATCCGAGTTTCCCTACTCCGCCATCTTGTTTCCAAAAGAAAAAAAAGATTCAGCTGATTAGCAGCTGGGAAATGATGCGTGCTTTCTGTTTGTGGGACTGAAAAACTGAAGGTTGGAGATCTCTGCTCTAATAGCAGGGGAGCCGTGGTGCAGGTTGCTTCACTGGTAACTGAAGATTCTGACTTGATCTGGATGGATGAATCTGGGGAGAACTCTGCCGTTGGGCCTTGAGCAAGACTCTTCGCTTCAGGGGCTTAAACCCTGTCTGTCTCCTCATTGCGATGGTTCTAAGCCCTGTGCTAGTGCTCCAAATTTTGAGAGGTATTGTTGCTGCGTTGGATGCTAAATTCTTTGAATGTAACTTCAGAAGCTGGCTACCTTCAGTGAGATGAAAATGACGAAGTAGCCAATGAAGTCCTCAGTAATCCTCGAAATTTCAAGTCTGTCCTTAACTCTGCCTGCTCCCAAATTTCTCTTCACCTTTCATATTGTGCTCTTTATTGCAGTCTCTGAGAGAAAGCTCTTCATCAAAGAGCTCTGCGGCGGGACATTAGTCTGAATTTGGGGGAACTCTTCCCCAGCACATCCAACTACATGTGATGTGATGTGAGTGATGTGATGTGATATGATGTGTGTGATGTGATGTGATGTGAGTGATGTGAGTGATGTGATGTGATATGATGTGAGTGATGTGATGCGACATGAGTGAGTGATGTGATGTGATGTGATGTGATATGATGTGAGTGATGTGATGCGACGTGAGTGAGTGATGTGATGTGATGTGATGTGATGTGATATGATGTGAGTGATGTGATGCGACGTGAGTGAGTGATGTGATGTGATGTGATATGATGTGAGTGATGTGATGCGACGTGAGTGAGTGATGTGATGTGATGTGATGTGATGTGATATGATGTGACTGATGTGATGCGACGTGAGTGAGTGATGTGATGTGATGTGATGTGATATGATGTGAGTGATGTGATGCGACGTGAGTGAGTGATGTAAGGTGTGTGATGTGATATGATGTGAGTGATGTGATGCGACGTGAGTGAGTGATGTGATGTGATGTGATGTGAGTGATGTGAGTGATGCGATGTGAGTGATGTGATATGATGTGAGTGATGTGATGTGATGCGACGTGAGTGAGTGATGTGATGTGATGTGATGTGAGTGATGTGAGTGATGCGATGTGAGTGATGTGATATGATGTGAGTGATGTGATGTGATGCGACGTGAGTGAGTGATGAGATGAGATGAGATGAGATGAGATGAGATGTGATGTGGTGTGATGTGATGTGGTGTGATGTGATGAGAGCGCTTGTTATTGACATAATATCGCCACTTTGGAGTTTGTGAACCTCTTTATTTCAAAGCAGCAGCTCTGGCTGGACCCCTTGCATCTCAAAGCATTCTATCACCTGTTCTTGACCTCAGGAAATGTCGAAGGGTTACACCAGCAGGGAGTAGAGTGTAGAGTTAAGGGGGAGACACTAAGAGCTGAGCCATTCTGTTCCATATAGTTCATTAGTGTATTCATGTACAGGTGCTCAGAAATCCAGGGTCACAGCAGTATTATATGGGTAGCAGAGATCAATGCTGGTTTTGTAACTCAGTCGAATTATTACTCAATCCCGTCTCTCAACATTGTTGCTCACAAACATTTCAATCATATATAATAGCACTTTATACCCTCTAATCCAGTGGAATGTATTTGCTGTATCGTGTGTGAGTGTTTACTATATTGCAGAGTATGTGCCCATTCCATCCCCATTATACAGACTCTGTGTTAACAAGTCAACCAAGAGGAAGCATTTTATTGCATGACCAATAAGCTGAGGAATGTTGTTTGCGTCATAAAAAACATTTAGGAGATCTAAGGTCCTGCC
Organism: Gymnothorax reevesii; assembly: GCA_029721435.1. Lineage (NCBI taxonomy): Eukaryota > Metazoa > Chordata > Actinopteri > Anguilliformes > Muraenidae > Gymnothorax > Gymnothorax reevesii. The sequence continues at coordinate 1,716,082 of CM056585.1, read as the reverse complement.
ACAGATATGCACGAGCCGCAATAGCCGGTTTCATATTTTTAGTTTTGAAGTTTCCAACCTGGGAAATACACTCCTGGTCACGGCAGGGGTTTGGCCAATCATGTTAGGAACTGTGAACATAATTGAACATCGTGTCTCGCTTGTAGAACACATTCTGCCCTTTTGTTCTTTTTGTCTGTGGCCAGATGACTGCAACATCCGATGATCAATTTGTGTGGTTGACTGATCTGACTTCAGCATTCGTGTTTCCAGTGAAGAGCTCAAGCCCAGAGAAAACTGCAAAATTTCAAGCCATATTTGACGCTTGGTTTATTAATAATAATAATAATAATAAATTTTATTTAATGGCACATTTTATGACACTCAAGGTCACCTCACATCATAAAAGATCCGTAAAAACAAACAAAACATATAAAATGAACAATAGACAATGTGCAATAAACCGGAGAGCAATGAAGCATCAGCACAATAAACAGTAGAAGGTACAACGAGCAGCTGAGCTCAGCTCTACAATGACTCACTATCAATATTACCATGTGACTGATGCAGTTAAAATGTTATACTACAAAACCCAAAACCAGTGAAGTTTGCACGTTATGTAAATTGTAGATAAAAACAGAATACAATGATTTGCAAATCCTTTTCAACTTATATTCAGTTGAATACACTGCAGAGACAAGATGTTTAATGTTCAAACTAAGAAACTTTATTTTTTTCCTGCAAATAATCATTAACTTTGAATTTAAAGACAGCAACACATTGCAAAAAAGTTGGCACAGGGGCCTTTTTACCACTGTGTTACATCGCCTTTCCTTTTAACAACACTCAGTAAACGTTTGGGAACTGAGGAGACCAATTTTTGAAGCTTTTCAGGCGGAACTCTTTCCCATTCTTGCTTGATGTACAGCTTAAGTTGTTCAACAGTCCAGGGTCTCCGTTGTCGTATTTTACGCTTCATAATGCGCCACACATTTTCAATGGGAGACAGGTCTGGACTACAGGCAGGCCAGTCTAGTACCCGCACTCTTTTACTACGGAGCCATGCTGTTGTAACACGTGCAGAATATGGCTTGGCATTGTCTTGCTGAAATAAGCAGGGGTGTCCATGAAAAAGATGTTGCTTGGATGGCAACATATGTTGCTCCAAAACCTGTATGTACCTTTCAGCATTAATGGTGCCTTCACATATGTGCAAGTTGCCCATGCCTTGGGTACTAATACCTCCCCATACCATCACAGATGCTGGCTTTTGAACTTTGCGCCTAAAACAGTCCGGATGGTTCTTTTCCTCTTTGGTCCGGAGGACAAGACATTCACAGTTTCCAAAAACAATTTGAAATGTGGACTCATCAGACCACAGAACACTTTTCCACTTTGCATCAGTCCATCTTAGATGAGCTTGGGCCCAGCGAAGCCGGCGGCATTTCTGGGTGCTGTTGATAAATGGCTTTCGCTTTGCATTGTAGAGTTTTAACTTGCACTTGCAGATGTAGCGACGAACTGTAGTTACTGACAGTGGTTTTCTGAAGTGTTCCTGAGCCCATGTGGTGATGTCCTTTACACACTGATGTCAGTTTTTGATGCAGTACTGCCTGAGGGATCGAAGGTCACGGGCATTCAATGTTGGTTTTCGGCCTTGTCGCTTACGTGCAGTGATTTCTCCAGATTCTCTGAACCTTTTGACGATATTACGAACCGTAGATGATGAAATCCCAAAATTTCTTGCAATAGCTCGTTGAGGAATGTTGTTTTTAAACTGTTCGACAATCAGCTCACGCATTTATTCACTAAGTGGTGACCCTCGCCCCATCCTTGTTTGTGAATGACTGAGCATTTCAGGGAGGCTGCTTTTATACCCAATCATGGCACCCACCTGTTCCCAATTAGCCCGTTCACCTGTGGGATGTTCCAAGTAAGTGTTTGATGAGCATTCCTCAACTCTCTGTCTTTTTTGCCACTTGTGCCAGCTCTTTTGAAACATGTTGCAGGCATCAAATTCCAAATGAGCTAATATTTGCAAAAAATTACAAAGTTTACCTGTTCGAACATTAAGTAACTTGTCTTTGCAGTGTATTCAATTTAATATAGGTTGAAAAGGATTTGCAAATCACTGTATTCTGTTTTTATTTACGATTTACACAACGTGCCAACTTCACTGGTTTTGGGTTTTGTACTTTCAGTGGGTTTTAAGTGCAGATTTGAATTCTGTCACGGAATCCAGTGTGCAAATGTGAGGGGGGGGGGTGAATTCCAAAGTTAGGGTGCAGCATAGGAGAGGGCCCTGCCACCCATTGTGCTGAGTTTGATGGGTGCTAGTTTCAATAAACCTGCTGTAGAAGACCGCAGGGAGCGAGAGGGTTTGTAAATGTGAAGGAGATCTGTGAGATCGACTGGGGATAAACCATGGAGAGCTTTGAATATTATTAGTAAGTTTTTAAAATGAATCTGCTGGAACACAGGGAGCCGGTATAGTTGAATCAGCAGGAGAGTGACATGTTCAGTGGCCTTTGAACGTGTAATAATCCGTGCTGTAGGATTTTAAATGAGTTGAAGTTGGCAGAGATGTTTATTGGGGATGCCAACCTGGATTGCATTGCAGTAGACAATATGTGATGTAACCAGACCATTGACTAGGACCTCTGTGGAATGTTGTGTTTGAGCAGGACCCAGTCTGGAGATGTTTCGTAAACAGAAAAAAGAAATTCAGGAGACATTGTTTATGTCATTAGGGAAAGATATTGTACTGTCCAGAATAACACCAAGGCTCTTAATCGGTGTGGAGAGGGGAATGGTGGCTTCAGGTATAGATAGTGAGGTGATTTTAGGTTTTGAAAATGTAGATTTAGGGCCAGTGAGGAGAAGTTCAGTTTTACTGCCGTTAAGCTAGAGGTAGTTGGTTGTCATCCATATCTGTAAATTCGTTAGTTTGCTCACTGGAGGGGAGAGTCGAATTAGGTTTAGTGGACACACATAGGGCGGCACGGTGGCACAGTAGTTAGCACTGTTGCTTCACAGCAAGAAGGTTGTGGGTTCAAATCTGGCCTGGGGCCTTTGAGTGTGGAGTTTGCATGTTCCCCCCGTGTTCGCGTGAGCTTCTGCGAGGTACTCCGGTTTCCCCCACCCACAAAAACAGACATCATAGGAACGCTCCAACCAGTACCCCTGACCAAGGAACTGGCTTTAGCGCCGCTCTGTGGCTGCCCACTGCTCCTCAACTAAGGTATATCTTATCTATAGCTGTGTATCATCAGCATAGCAGTGGTAATGGAAGACAATAAATAATAATCAATAATTCCTTAGTGCATTCCCTCAGCATTTGCATTTGTGGATGCAATGATGAATGATGCACAAGGAAGTCAGGATACTGAGCTCCCAGTCGAAAATATCATTTGGACTGTCACCTGAAGTCGGACCTCCAACCAGAAAGTCAGAGGAACTTCACCTGCTGCGACTTCTGAGTTTAAGATGGCTGCTTCCTGGATAAATAGAGTCAAAGATGCAGTAATATACTGTTTATTAACCTGTCTGTCTTATTAAATCAGTCGCACTTGCAGCACTGCACAGATTTATCGGCTGAGTTCTTGTTACGGTGGTTGCACTCGCAAAATACCGCGTGATGAGTTGTTATCAACTAGTATTGCTAATGTAATCCGGTTAGAATTTAATTACTGAAATAATTTTAAAATATTTTTCTGTTATTGCACAGTATATTTTATTTGCATTTTGAGTGAAAGAAACCTTGTTTGAAGCGTTAGTAAAATGATATTGCTTTACCTATAAAACAAAATGCCCAATCACAATGCACTGTAGAGTTCAGAGGGTAACAGGAAGTAAGGCGGGGGGAAGGATAGCAGAAGGACAATGAGGATGGAGAGAGAGAGAGAGAGACAGAGAGAGAGAGAGAGAGAGACAGAGAGCGAGAGAGAGAGAGATGAAGACGCGGTGCATATTCGAATGGTGACTGGTTTACTATTATAAAAGCTGTAGTTTTGGCGAATGCTAGTGATTAATGGTACACTGAGTTAGTTTGCATGCCATTACTTTAAGCTATGGGAATATTCGCACACTTTGGCTAAAAGTGCACCATTGCCAGCTCTATAGGGAGCAGAGTTCCCTGGAAAAGCTAGCTGCTCAGCTCCATATGTAATGATGTTCATTTTTGTAAATTATGCTCCCAAATAGACTAGAATAAAGGATGAGGCCAAATATTCTTTAGGGGTGTGGCTATCCTCTGTTCCTCGTGAGATACGATTGGATCCACCTGTAGATCCACCCCGCGCTCCTCCCTGGATATTCAATTCACGCTCTTGTCCAATAGGAATCACATCTGGTACAAAATGACAAAATGGCTCTGCTAAAATGACCAAAATCAAGGCTTCCTAAACGGTATGCTAAAACCAATGGGTGACGTCATGGTTGCCTTGTCCATCTTTTTATACAATTTATGATTTTGATAATTATCATTTAAGTTAATCATAGTTTAAGGCCCCCGCGAAGATGTCATTCCCCATGAATTTCCATATAGATTTTTCACTGGTGTGTCTTTGAAGATGAGAACATTTCACAAACTTTACCATCCATGCGATCCAGAAAGTCCCTGAAGAATTTGTACTTATATTTTGGGGCATTTTCTTGCTGCAACTCAAATTTTTGTCTGTTAATTTAATGTTTTACTCCATTTAAGCTATGCGATAATCAGTACTGGTTCCAGCAGGGTTACCTTCTTTTAATCCATGCGATAATCATTATTGCTTCCATACAAGGTTTCCTTAATTTAATCTGTGTAATAATCATTACTGTTTCCAAACCTTTGAGTTGTGGCATATAATGCACCACAAGGAGCACAGGATTACAGAGACATCATGCGAAAATCACCCTTTTGGGAAATCACCAATCCTGTGCCAGGCTTCAAGTACGCTGGGCTGAATTCACAAACACAGATCAGCCATTTCATCTCAGCAGGCAAACTGGCTGGGCAAGTTCAACACTCTACATGGAACAGCTTTCTGTGCGTAGGATGATAGTGTCATTCTAATTCTGTTCCGTAGAAGGATTAGGGCCATGGAGTATATTATTTACCGTTGATCTGTTTAAGTTTGTGGGATGTGTTGCTCCTCTCCTGTCGCTCTGTCTCAATAAAGTTTGATTGCATTTTCACTCAGATCATAAATGCAGCTCTTCCAATCTGTCACCCCTCCTCATCAGTAAACGAACAACGGCAGGATTAAACGTCTGCACTCACATGCACGCAATGTTAGCACCGTGTCGAAACAGAACGTCACTGACATGAAGGGGGTTATCAACTGCATCATCATTTTGGATTCATAAATGATGTAGGTGATTTTGGCAGTGTCTCCTCAACCAGGAAACCAGAGGAAACACACTAGTACTGAAAATGACACTCCCACCCTGAGAATACGTCTCTATTTAAGTGTTTTATAATCTTTTTCTTGCGAATTTTGCTCACCAGCAACCAGCTTTGATGTCTGTTTATCAGATTGTGAGACAGAATGGCTGTCTGTAAATATCACACAATGTTTACACTTTAGATTTTTAGGTGGCAAAATGCATGTAGAGAATAACTGTAGTACGATTCATCAGTATATTTACAGACACCAATAATGATCTCCGAACAGCACAGAAAGTCATCTAAAATCAAACGAGTTTCATTCATATGAAAAGTAAATGTTAAATAAGCATTTACTCATTCATTCAATAGTTCTTCTTGGTTAACTCACAATACATTATTCAAAAAAAAAAAAACTATATATTGAACAGAAAACTAAATGATTTAGCTTTGAATTAATTAGGCTCAGAAGCAGGTCCAAGTTGATGGATCTATCACAAAAGCACAGAAACTAACAAACAAACAAACAAACAAAAACATGTTTCTCCTGCTGAAAAAAGGCAGCCGGTGACAAAACTTGTTTGAAATGCTTGACTTTACGATGACCCATTTTGAGCAAAAGAAAAGCATCATTCATCACTGACACTGAAGCCATTGATTTGATTGAGTTCCTGAGGCAGTAGTGTTCACTCTTATTAGGGAAAAAGCATACATTTAGCGGCACAGAATGCCTTGAGTCTCTGACGAAATGCAGCTTTGGGTGGTGCAAGTCGCAACTAATTCCTCAGAAAACACAAGGCCTGGCAGTTTAATCTTCACTGAGGATTAAACAGATTTAGCACCTGTCAGCGGATCCAGCTCACGCACAGACATGCTATCGGAGAGGTTTGCCTCTTGTTTTCATCTCCTCTGAAGAGCTTCCAGATCTGTCCATTGTTAGCTAATAAGCAAACCAATGCCCTTTAATTTCTTTTTCTTTGTGAAGAAGTAAACGAGTTAACAAACGGTAGTCTGGCCGTACTGTCTTCATGTTCGTTAGTTTGCTACATCTTCTGACAGCGTTCATGGACACATCCTCTTCTGCTAACTGGAAATGGTTTCTCATCTGTAGGACTGGTGACTGGGTGGGTTTCCTATCTTGTGGTCAGAATTATTTTGATTAACTCTTGAGTTATTCCTTGAATTAGGCCGTGTGGGATTTCTCATCAGTGCATATTAATTACAGTCCAAACAGTTGGCTTTAGTTGGCTAATGTTTGACCTGTCAATCCAGCAGTTTGTTTTATCCATTTCACAAGCGACCATAACTTGCCCTGTCACTGCCAAGGTTCTCATGTTGACAATCACTAAAAGGGAATCCAAAGGCAAACAGACACAGAGTTAAAATAAAAGCTGAAGAACTGTGTATTTCTGCTGTAAATAGTGAAATATGTGCAAAGCTATCTTTACCAAGCATTATGGTACCGTGAAATGGGGAGATTCTGCGTAAAGAAATGCTGTCATTTCTGCGAGGCAAAGCCGAAAGTAATAGAAATGAAGTACTGCTGAGAACATGCCTCTGCGGAGAAGAGAGGCAGTGATGATTTATATAATTCATCATCTCTCTTAAAAAAATGACTGTATTTCTCAACTTTCAGGCTACACTCATCTGAGTACTATGTACCCTATTTTAGCAATGAGTTTTTCAAAATACTAGTAAGTTCTGTGTATTTTATTTAAGTGAGGTTTTTTTTATAATGAGTTTGAATTTTATTGGCGAATGTGTTTTGGAGCCTTATAAACTTTATGCATTTCCTTAGAAGACTCTTAAGTAGTTCTCAAGTTCCTGAGATCAATGGGTCTTCACACAGACAGAAGTCCTGTGTCAATTAAGCGCTACCACATGAGGTGGCTATTTTCAGACTATACAGACCCTCCAGGAATACAATTTATTCCCTTAGAAAGTGGAATGTGGTCCAACACCTTCTCGCTGAGTACTTTAAATGTAAGGAATGTTGCAGGTAAGACGTCTTCTACATGTAGGTCATTATTCACTTTGTTTGGAATAACTGACAGCAGCACATTTTAGTTGATCTGGAAATGACAGCAGCTCAGCCAAAACTAAAGACACAAAAAAATCCTTTTTACTAATGAATAGTCTTGACCTGTTTTCAATCATTATCTTTGATGAACAATTTTCCTCATGATTAGGATAATCAATCATCAGTCAAACATACGGGTTTCTCCTTCATGTTATGTTGCAGCAATTGAATAGTAATTTCAACTAGATAATGTAATTCCAGGAAATTACGTGTGCATGAAAATGCAAAGTGTAGTTGCATAAGGTGGAGTTTGTTGCAAATAATTGCATCATAATATTGGTAGCTAGGTTGTAAGTAGGATAATTATGGTAGCGATAAGGACATTTATTTTGAAACAGTTTTGGACAGAGGAAACATAGGGAGTCGATGACAATCAGCAGTTGGAATGGCTGAACGGTTGAAAATTTGACTAGTTTAAAAAGTAAAATTATTTTATTGTTATTTGTCGTAATCAGGACTGGTTGAAACTGGTGCAAGGTGGTTGCTATGGTGTTCCGGGTGGTGGCTAGGGCATTGCTAGGCAGTTGTTATGGTGTTCTGGGTGGTTGCTAGGGCGTTACAATGCAGTTGCTATGGTGTTCTGGGTGGTTGTTAGGGTGCTGCAAGATGGTTGCTATGGTGTTCTGGGTGGTTGCTAGGCCATTGCTAGGGTGTTCTGGGTGGTTGCTAGGGCATTGCTATGGTGTTCTGAGAGTTTCTAGGGTGTTGCTAGGTGGGTGCTATGGTGTTCTGGGTGGTTGCTAGGGCATTGGTAGGTGGTTGCTGTGGTGTTCTGGGGTGGCTCGGGCATTGCTAGCCGGTTGCTATGGTGTTTTGGGTGGTTGCTAGGGCGGTGCTAGGCGGATGCTCTGGTGTTCTGGGTGGTTGCTAAGGTGTTACTAGGCGGTTGCTATGATGGTCTGGGTGGTTGCTTAGGCGTTGCTAGGTGGTTGCTATGATGTTCTGGGTGGTTGCTTAGGCATTGCTAGGCGGTTGCTAAGGTGTTCTGGGTGGTTGCTAGGGTGTTGCTAGGCGGTTGCTATGGTATTCTGGGTGGTTGCGAGGGCGTTGCTAGACTGTTGCCATGGTGTTCTGGGTGGTTGCTAGGGTGTTGCTCGGTGGTTGCTATGGTATTCTGGGTGGTTGCTAGGCCGTTGCTAGGCAGTTGCTATGGTGTTATGGATGGTTGCTAGGGAGTTGCTAGGCTGTTCTGAGTGGTTGCTAGGGTGTTGCTAGGTGGTAGCTATGGTGTTTTGGGTGGTTGCTAGGGCGTTGGGAGGTGGTTGCTGGGGTGTTCTGGGGGTAGGTAGGGTCTTGCTAGGCGGTTGCTATGGTGTTCTGGGTGGTTGCTTGGGTGTTGCTAGGCTGTTCTGAGTGGTTGCTAGGCCGTTGCTAGGCAGTTGCTATGGTGTTATGGATGGTTGTTAGGGCGATGCTAGGCTGTTCTGAGTGGTTGCTAGGGTGTTGCTAGGTGGTAGCTATGGTGTTCTGGGTGGTTGCTAGGGCGTTGCTAGGCGGTTGCCATGGTGTTCTGGGTGGTTGCTAGGGTGGTGCGAGGGAGTTGGTATGAAGTTCTGGGTGGTTGCTAGGGTGTTGGTAGGCGGTTCCTATGATGTTCTGGGTGGTTGCTTAGGCGTTGCTAGGCAGTTGCTATGGTGTTCTGGGTGGTTGATAGGGTGTTGCTAGGCAGTTGGTATGATGTTCTGGGTGGGTGCTAGGGCGGAGGTAGGCGGTTGCTATGATGTTCTGGGTGGTTGCTTAGGTGTTGCTAGGCAGCTGCTATGGTGTTCTGGGTGTTTGCTAGGGCGTTGCTAGGCGGTTGTTATGGAGCTCTGAGTGGTAACTAGGGCGTTGCTCGGCGGTGGCTATGGTGTTCTGGGTGGTTGCTAGGGTTTTGCTTGACGGTTGCTATGGTATTCTGGGTGGTTCATAGGGCGTTGCTAGATGGTTGCTATGGTGTTCTGAGTGGTTGCTTGGGCGTTGCTAGGCAGTTGCTATGGTTTTCTGAGTGGTGGCTAGGGCGTCTCTAGGCAGTTGCTATGGTGTTTTGGTTGGTTGCTAGGGTGTTGCTAGGTGGTCGCTATGGTGTTCTGGGTTGTTGCTAGGGTGTTGCTAGGCGGTTGCTATGGTGTTCTGGATGGTTGCTAGGGCGTTGCTAGGCAGTTGCTATGGTGTTCTGGGTGGTTGCTAGGGCGTTGCTTGTCAGTTGTCATGGTGTTCTGGGTGGTTACTAGGGCGCTGCAAGGCGGTTGCTATGGTGTTCTGGGTGGTTGCTAGGGCGTTGCTAGGCAGTTCTTCTTCCATTCCTTTAAAAGCTCACATGATACATTTTCTGTTCTATACCCTTGCCTGGGTGGTAAACCTCATATGTGACCCTGTCCTATCTTCCTGCAAAGAGTGTGGAGCCCCTGTCATTTCATCAGCAGTTTGTTGGTGCTTTAAGGGAGCAGCAACAACAGTTTTGGTCCTGACTTGTACTCTCTGTGACATGCATTCTGGTCTCTGGTGAGAGGCAGGGGTTAAAATCTAATTTCTGACACCAAATGCTGTGCATTGGGTATTTTACCATCAGCAAAATGATGACTCAGCCACAACTGCTGGTGAGGTGCTGTGGTTTTATTTCTAGTGGAAATTCCCTAGTGACCAGGTTCAAAGAATGATGTGCAAAAAAAAGGAGAGAAATAAAATAAAACTTAGAAAATTCCAAAATAGTTTGGACAAAGTGTAATTTGTGAATAAAATCAAAATCCAATGACTTTTAGATCACGAGCTAATATGTTATTTACAATACAACATAGATAACATTTCAAATGTTGAAAATGAGACATTTTACATTTTTATCCACAAAATGAGCTCATTTCAAATTTTCTGGCTGCAACAGGTCTCAAAAAAGTTGGGACACAGGCAAAAAAAGGGCTGAAAAAGCAATTAATGTATAAGAGAATCGGCTGAAAGAACATTTAGCAAGTAATTAAGTTAACTGGCATCAGATGTGTAACATGATGGGTTATAAAAGGGATGTCTTATTGAGGCTGAGTCTCTCAGAAATAAAGATGGCCAGAGGCTCTCCAACCTGTGAAGGCTTGTGTAAAAATTAGGAATACTTTAAAAACAATATTTCACAACGTCAAATTGCAAAGGCTTTGAAGGTCTCATCATCGACAGTGCATAACATCATCAAAAGATTCAGAGAAACTGGAAAAATCTCTGTGCGTAAGGGACAAGACCGAAGACCTTTACTGGATGCCCCTGATCTTCAGGCCCTCAGACGCCACTGCATCACTCACTGGCATGATTCTGTCATTGACATTACTAAATGGGCCCAGGAAAACTTCAAGAAACCACTGTCTGTAAACACAGTCCGTCGTGCCATCCACAGATGCCACTTAAAACTCTATCATGCAGAAAGGAAGCCATTATAGAGCATAATCCAGAAGCGCCGCCATGTTCTGTGGGCCAAGGCTCATTTAAAATGGACTGTAGCAAAGTGGCAAAGTGTCCTGTGGTCAGATGAGTCCAAATTTGACATTCTTGTGGGAAATCATGGGCGTTGTGTCCACCGGGCTTAATAGGAGAAAGACCACCCCTCCTGTTATCAGCGTTCAGTTCAAAAGCCAGCATCTCTGATGGTATGGGGATGCATTAGTGCATATGGTGTGGGACACTTGCATGTTTTTAAAAGCACCATGAATGCTGAAAGGTATATAAAGGTTTCAGAGCAACATTTGCTCCCCTCCAGACGTCATCTATTCCAGGGAAGGTCTTGTGTATTTCAGCAGGACACTGTAAAACCACATACTGCAGCTATTACAACAGCATGGCTTCGAAGTAGAAGAGTCCGTGTGCTGAACTGGCCTGCCTGCAGTCCTGATCTTTCACCGATTGACAACATTTAGCGCATAATTAAACAAAAAGTCCGTCAAAGGAGACCCCAGACTCTCCAGCAGCTGGAAGCCTGTGTTAAACAAGAGTGGGATCAAATTCCAAATTGGCTAAATTCAAGAAACTTGTCTCCTCAATGCCCAGACGCCTCACTCTGTGTTAGAAAGAATAGGGGATGCTCCACTATGGTAAACAGGCCCCTGGCTCAACATTCTTGAGACCTGTAGTAGCCATCAAATTTGAAATGAGCTCATTTTGTGGATAAAATTGTAAAATTTCTCAGTTTCAACATTTGCTATTTTATCTCTGTTCTATTGTGAATAAAATACTGGCTGGTGTGATTTGAAGGTCATTGCCTTTTGATTTTACTCATAATTTACAATTTGTCTTGACTATTTCGGAATTGGGGTTGTATATCCAGGAGGCATTTATCAAGAGAATTGAATGAGCAGGAATAATGGGTATTGGCAAATTGTACGTATTAATTACCATTATTTGTACTGCGAACAGACGCTACATGGTAACTCCATGTGCACCTGCAGCAACTTTAGCATTTCCAGAATACTTTGGTGGATAATTAGTATGCACTATCACTGCATGTTGGGCAAAGCATGTTGACAGAACCCCTCATTACACATGGTAGCACATGGCTTCACCCAAGCTGGCTGTTGGATTTAATACTGAGTCTAATTGCCCAGACTTCACCACTGTTGCAGACTCATTGACTTTGCATGTGCATTCAAGAAATCTGTGACTGCTGTGGGCTGAACAAATCCACTACTCATAGGATTTGGGAATATAAATTATGCCAAGGAAGCAATTTAAAAAAAGGGAAAATGTCAGTGGAAGTGTGATGGGAAAATGAGGTATCCCAATGAGTGTAATGCTCACATCATTCCGCAGAAATGTACACTGATCTCCAGACACTGGTATATTTGTGCTGTAATTGGGGTCATGCGCACAGCAGTCAGCAAGGACTGAAACCCTGTTCTATTCACACATTTAGCTTGCAGCCCTGCAGTCTTGTGGACGACACGGATTGATGCAGAGCAGCTTAGCTACGGTCACAGTCCACAACAATAAACTCTGACGGGGCCGAGTCTACCAGTACAGAATGCGGACATTTGGACTCAGCAGAAGAGGCCTCAGCCCTCAGCCAAGCCTTCTGCTCCTCCAGGAAGGGACCTGTGTGACAGACAGTATAAAACTGAATTTTATTTATTGCTCAGACTAAGTACCGCTGCAATGTTTTTCCCCCCTAAAACTGTTCCAAGATGTGAAAGATCGTATCCAAAAGCAGCTGATTGCAGATTTGTCCATGAATTTGTATGAACGGATATATTGCATTAAATATAAACGCTGAATCACATGGAGGACAAAATATTTCAAGTCAGAGAGTATTGATCATCTATATTAATCTAGTGAGCCTGCATTACTCATGAGGAGGCATTTAAAAGCCCCTCCAGGTGAAACACTTACCCCATGGGTAGTATTTTCATTCTCCTGCATCAGCTGAAGTGCAGAAGTCTTGCTGAGGGAGCAGTTAGGATGAGCTGCTGGGTGTAAAGCAGAATTTTGCTTGTCGCTCTGATTAATATAAAACTGCCCTTCATGCCAGAAGAATAAAATCATCAGCAGTGACTCACGATGAAGGCGAGCCCATCCTCCTGCGACAGCTCACAAACTCATTATCACGCTATTTTTCACTCAGGACTTCTGAACAGCCAACCATGGTTCCAAAGTCATATGTGTTCTGCCTGTAACCCTATTTTAACTTTTAAATGAGGTGCGAGGCAGAGGGTAGTGAGAGGGTGTGGAGGTGTGTTTCAGTGTGGAGTTTGCATTTTCTCCGAAGGGTTTCCTGCACGGTCCTCTCCTCACACACACCTCAGACTCGCTGGAAACTGTATATTCGCAGCTGGTGTTGGTTCATACGTAAGTGATAAGTGTGATTGCTGTGACAAATTGACTGAATGTCCGCAGTCTGTTTATGGGTCACCCCTCAGGCTTCAGACTTATACTCAACACACACACACATACACATACACACAACACACACACACACACGCACACCCAAATCCCAACAACCTGTACATTGACCAGACCAGCACTTTTTTCATGAACTTTTAGACAGATGGACAGGCGGACTTTTAGAAACAGATTTTGGACAAAATATTGGATGCGACTCTGAAAACAGGCTTTAACTTTGAAGTCATTAAGCCACAAGTACAGAAGGTCTTGCCGTCATGAATCAGGAAATATAAAGGGAATGTGCCATCATGCAACAGTTAGCATGCAGATGCTAGATTAACCTCTGTCCTAAAGATGGACACAATTTGAGAAACTTTAAAGAGGCTAAATAATTGGTGCCTGAACTGCAGATGCACTTTTTATGGACATGGCAACAGTTTTTACTGTGTGAAGAAGTACTGTGGGGAAAATTATTACGAAATAATTTTTGGTTGGGTAGTTGCAAATAACTGCAGAACTAGAGCTCTAAAAATCACCATGGAATCAAACCAATTGTATCTGTCCCAGCCTCAACAACAGAACGTAGTGCACTTCGCAATGCAGGTATTAGTGTCCAAGGATTTCACCAGCCCAATACGTGCCATCGTCAATAATCACACTGCCATCTAGTGGACATAATATCCGATTAATCGGAGTGGTTCTTATTCCCCAGTGAAATGCTGCTTTTTCATACATTCAGTTGAAGGAAAAAAAAATACACCAGGTCTCATTTATTTAAGACGACTTCATATTGCTAATTCAATGCTTAAACAAAACATATTTTGACTATGGCCACCCAACTTAATTGTAAAATGATTTGTTTATTACCCTAAACTAATTTTCTGAATGTCAGCCAAGACTGTTAAGCCATTAAAATAATTGACATATAACTGATTTTTTCCGTAATGTATGGATGCTTTCTACCATTCATTTCAGCGAATTCTGCATTTTGATTGGTTAACACCAGGTATCTATTCACTGGTAAACTACCCCACACTGGGTCAAGACCTCGTGCTGTGTGAAGAGCTCTCGCTTGATTATCGAGCCCAACCTGTAGCTGGTGAAGGAGCTCGGGCGCCATTGTGGATGGAATTACTACCTGGGTTTGCCTCACCACAGCTGGGGAGCCGAGCACTGCCCAACACAACAGCCCCTTAATGACTGACAGGCGATTGAATTCTGTACCTAGCTTTCTAAGGTAGGCGGACGCGCAAATCTGCTGTCTACGGGGTGGTTTTTCCACGCCTTGCTCCACCCAAGCCAATACCACCCCAATGTCGGGGTCCTCCTGCTGCAGTGCCCGCAGCTCAGAGTTACTGCTGCAAAGGGAGTAGGCAGGCGGGTCAGTAGTGGGTGCCTTCTCCCGAGGTTGGGTCTACGGAGCCCACCATATGCAGATCGGCGGGGTCTCCCAGGTTAGTGGGGCCATCAGAAACAGGCCGGCGTGAAAGCGCATCAGCGCATCATCTTTATGGCGGCCACAATCCTTGTGTGCAATGTCCCAGTTGAATATCTCAAGTTCCAAAATCCACCGTCCCCTGCGCCCTGTGGGGTCCTTTTCAATGGCCATATTCCTGAGGCCCAGCAGGGGGTGATGGTCGGTAATGATTGTGAAAGCCGAAAGCCCCACATAATGCTTAAACTCCTGCGCGGCCCACACTATGGCCCATATTTCCCTGTCGAACGTAGACCATCGTTTCTGTGCACAAGTGAGCGCTTGGCTAACATACGCCAAAACCCTTTCCCCAGCATCTGCGTCCTAAGCTAACACCGCCCCCTTGGGGTGCGTCTGTGTAGATTTTAAAGGGGAGATTAAAGTTTGGCAATGTCACTATCAGCAAGGAGGTGAGCACCTGTCTCAGGTAAGCAAACGCGGCATCGCACTCATCCATCCACTCGAACAGCACATTTTTCCCCACTAAATGGTTTAGTGGAGCTGCTTGCTGTGAGAAGTATCTCACAAAAAACCTGTAGTACGAGCTCAGTTAAAACCTCTTGCAGGTGAGAGAGGTGATCATCAAATGTGTGGCTGTAAGCTAGTATGTCGTCTAAGTTAACCACACAGATGTGCCATGGCAGGCCCCTCAGAACCACCTCCATCATGCGTTGGAAGGTGGCAGGGGCATTGGTCAGGCCCATTGGCATGGCCCATCACTGGTACAAACCCTTGCCTGTGCTAAAGGCCGTTTTTTCTTGGTCTTCCTCCGCCACCTCCACTTGCCAGTAGCCATTAGAAATATTAAGGGTGCTGAACCATGCTGAACCTGCCAGGGCATCCAAGCTGTCGTCCACCCTGGGAAGGGGGTGTGAATCCTAAATCGTCACTGAATTAAGGCAGCGATAATCAATCTCCACTGCCCCCCTTCCTTCCTGACCAGCACCACCGGGGCTGCAGCTCTCCTCCACCAGCCCATCTGCAAATAATGCATCTACCTGACGATCAATTTCCGCCCTTTTCTCTGGGGATGCGCGACAAGCGCGCTGTTTCAGAGGGGGATGATCACCTGTACGAATACTGTGTTTAACTAAGGTGCATTTACTTATATTCCTGCCGCGACGTCACCCTCCCCAACCATAAAAAATTCCGGCAGGTGCAGGTCCTGGTTAAGCTGGATAGCATTCCCTGTATGATTAAGCACACGCACGACTGAACAGCCATTTTGAACCCTCGCTATTGTGTGCGCTACCACGAGCCCTGTCGTCTCAGGAATGTTAGGCTCCAAATACCTCTCAAAATTTGCAGCAGACCCTCCAGACCCAGCTGAACGAGAAACACTTACTGGGACCAGCGCCTCACTCAGGGGGTGTATGGTTATGACTTTGGTTGGGGACACGTTGCAACATGTCGCTCCGCAAAGCAAAGGCACAGTAATATTCTGTAACTGCAATACCCCCCAGCCTAAATCAGAGCGCGGTTTCCTACTGGAAAATCAAACCCCAGTGGCATTAACTGAGTGGATTCTCTAAGCACATACAATGTGTGATGAAAACATGTAGGGCCAAGGCGGAAGGTTATTGACAATTTGTAGCCTATGCAAAAGATTGTAAATAAATTAAATTAAATACATTAAGATTATAGTTTACGCAATGTATCCCTTACGAAAAAGAAGCTTATTCAAGTGTGCTATTAGTATATCATCTGTGGATGGCACGACGGACTGTGTTTACAGACTGTGGTTTCTTGAAGTTTTCCTGGGCCCATTTAGTAATGTCAATGACAGAATCATGCCAGTGAGTGATGCAGTGGCGTCTTTTTCTAAACTAAAAAAATAAGAGAGTATACTTTCAGTTTACTTTTGATTTACTTATCAGAGATATACTTAGCAAAGTAATACTTAAGTATCCTTAGTTCATACTGAAAAGTACAAAGAAAAGTTTCAGTATATTTTGCTAATACTTGTGCCTAAACTTTTGATTATCATACTTCTCTTGAGTATATCTCAAAGTATTAAAATATTCATGGCTAATGTTCAAGTATACTGGCTTGCAGTTAGGCTACTATTAAAAGGATAAGCACATAAAAATATTTTTTTCATACACAATGGCTTCTTTAAAGTATACTGCATTATGTTTTTACTCAGCTTTTACTATCTCACGGACTTACATATCCCACATCTACGTTTGCAGTAACAGGTCAGCTTTGGGGCAGCATAGCAGAGTAAACAGCACATGGGTGGAGCTGAACTTGATTTTTATGCAGTGTTATTAACCCACACAGAAACTGATAAACATCTGTCTGATTTTATGTGAGAACAAATTTGACAATTCTTCCAGTATTGACAGACTTGATACATACTCAAAAAGTATACTTCAAGTTTAAGTAACATAAACTTAAAGTACCCATCTAGTTTACATCTAAGTTTTCTTTTGTCCTGCAAGTACACTACAAGTGAACTTTTAACTATACTGTGACTTAACTAGTCATATACCTATACCTATTTATGAAAGAATACATTTAAGTATACTGCAAGTAAACTTACAGATATATTGCCTGTTTGTTAGTTGCATACTTCTTGTAAACTTTTCAGTTCATGAAAGTATACTGTGATGTATACTGCTAGTAAACTTAAGGATGAACTATTAGTTCACTACTTATATACTTCGAGCACAATATCTAGTTTATAAAAGTATAATTTGCTGTATACTGCATGTAAACTTACAGTATACTGCTAGTTTATTAGTTATATACTTCTAGCAAACTTTTCAGTTCATGAAAGTATACTGTAAAGTAAACTGAAGGACTCAAGCAAAGGCTGATGAAAAATCCCAAATGAGTATACCGATGAGCAGTTTTTTGGTTAATGGAGTTCTGTATCACAGTCAAAAACATGACCGACTAAAGAAAAGATGCAGCAGTGCTGTAATACTTGAAAGATGGTTCATTCAATTCAATTAGAAATTCCAAGTTTTGCACATAAGTAAGTATCATAAAGAGGAAGAACTGATTCGATTTTGGACAATTTACAATTTCTAGATTGGCCACCAGGGGCCAAAAACTGAAAAAAATCACTGTTTTGATCATATCTCTGGAAATATTTGTCCGATTCACCTCAAATCAAGTGCAAATGAAAGGTCGTGACCTGAGGATGTGTCCCACGATGACATTATACCTGTTTGTGTCAACATTTTGACACAATGCGGATCTTTGTCACATAAAATTCACCATTTTTGCCATATCTTTGGAAACTATTTCTCCAATTGAAATGAAACTATGTTCAACTGCAAGGTCATGACCTCACAATGTGTCACATGATGACATCACACCTGTATGGTTCAATATTTTGCCACCAGGTGGCGCTTTCTGATGGAAAATGACCATTTTGGCCATATCTTCAGAACCATTTGTCCGATTGACCTGAAATTAAGTTCAAATGAATGCTCATGACCTGAGGGGTTTATATTGTATTGGGTCTATTCAACGATTGGGGAATTGGAGGATTGAGGGCATTCGGGGATATACCCCAAGCCGTCGCTTCCGACGGCATAAGCCTAATTTCAATTCCAGGTTTTTCAATACCTTTGAAGTGTGTTTTTTTTTTTTTCGTGGTTGTCTGCAAAATTCATGTTAGAGAAAGAGAAGAAAGCCAATGAGCTTATTTTCATATCTTTTATTTTCATTTCTCAATTGAAATTTCAAAGAGTGATGATGCAGTGCAAAGGTATAACTCCTCCTGTGTTTTTCACGACAGGCCAAGTCCTGGTCATCATCTAACCAGGGTAGCTAACAAATACTCACACAGCGCACGGCTGTTAGCTCACTGTTTCCTCCCCCGACCCCAGCATTCCCAGGCCACTCCTGAGTTAGTCTGTACAGGTGATTATGTTTCTTTTAGGCAATATTTTTGCTTAAAATATGACTAAATACAATTAAAAAAATTGATTTTCTTTTTATAATAGTAAAATTTAAGTTAAAAACTTACGAAAATGTGCTATATTTCTTGATATGCCACTGTAGAAGTTACATTTACAGTAATTAAGCACTGAAAATCTTACACAACAAAAAAAACATTCAAAAAGTACTGCCGAATGACAGACGTTGCTGAGCATAATCATAGCTGCATCTGCCGTCATTTTGTGTGACTTTACCTTTTGTGAGAAAACATCCAGGGTTTCACAAACAAACTGCACAAATGCATATTTCTTATTCTGGCATACGTTTCCAACAATGACTGAGCTCTTGAAAGTCCTGTTTAAAGCTGACTCTGTCCGTTGGCCCTTGAACATTTTGACAGGGAAACATAGGAGAATGTGTCATCATTCAAATGGCCACACCCCACAACCTTACAAGAAGGGTATGAATTCCAATGATATTTCTGTGCACAATTAGAAAGATAAAACTCGTTACCTTTGCCGATAACAGCTTGATGAACTACTAGAGACTAATTGTATTCAAGTTTTGTTCAAAATAAGAATAAAATACAGAAATATTTCTATGAAAAACCTACTAATTACAGTTGATATTGACAGTTGTCTGAGCTGTATCAACAAAAATTTTACCAGTGCATTGTACAAATAATTCAGTAAACTTGATAAATAAAACTGTCCTGCCCTCTAATCCCTATCCCAACCTCAGCCAGAGCACAGCAGACTATATAAACACACTCTTTTTGTTCACTGCTGCATGTCATTCATAAAATATCTACATACACACACCAAACACAAAAATTTGAAAAAGCATTGTTACACTATGTATGATAATTCATACCTGATAATGTTCGGCATTGCATTCAACATAACAATAGGCTTTGATGGATGTCTTACCCAGACCAAATGACAACACTTATAATGGAGGAAGGTAACCTAAGCCTGTAATTCAGTTATGTTTAGGAATAATGTGATGAGCATCGCTGCTTAATACTCAGTGAAACCTCATGATGTACTTTAATGTGCCGTCTGTCCATCATGCAGCCAATGATACTTTTCATTTCAGCATTTTAAGACAGACCAGTGATTAGACTGTTGAGTCGGAGTGGAACACAATCTGTTAATGAGCTCACACTGTCAGCGCAGTTTTCTGGGTCGTGTTCCAGGTTAGGTCATATAGTAACGACAGCGTTCTAGCTTACGTATGTTCTCAGCCGAGGTGAACATTCTGAGAAGTTCTTGCTACACTGGAGAAATAGGATCATGAAATCTGAAATACAACTTTCCAAAAGTCTTGGGCAACCAAAAATTTGAAATAGATTTGCCACTGCTTTTCTGTCTGTTTTCTGCTTACGTTCATTTGAGGAATATGGCAAATTAGAGACATACATTCATTTCCAAAAAAAAGAGAGAGAAATAGATTAATCAAATGGTACAGAGAATCTTTTGTATTCTTTTAAAGCTAGAGCCAGGTGAAAAATGTAAACAAAGTCAACGGTGAGCATTGCATTTAAAAGAAAAAATATCCCCATAATCCCAAAAAAAAAAGTTGTGCCATTATATTCCACAGAGGGCATCCAATCATTCACTTTGGCCACATAGTGTATGGTAAACGAAACCTTAGCATAACGCGAAGGCGAATGGTATGAATGGTGTGCATCTTAAGTCAATATTATTTGTTGTTTCTTTGGAAAAGATGTTGAGAGCCAAGCTTGAATACGACTCTCCAAGCCCTTCTTCAGATGTTTACCACGCCAAGCTCTGTCCTCAGGAATCCAAACAGATTCCTTAAGTCCGTCAACGATCTCCTCTGCACAGACCTAAAAAGAGGTGCATGACATAACACCTTTCATTTATCTTTTTTTTTTGTATTTTACAACTTCAGGTTTTTGTCCTTAATTGCTTGGCGGCAGATTGCATCCAGAGTGTTAAACTTAGGGCCCAGGTGTTGGAGGAAATTCAGCGAGTCGGCCTCGTCACACAGCGACAGTTTATCCAGGGAGTGGCATTTACTGTCGGTGCCCTCATCCTCGTACAGCTGAGGCTGGTATCTGGGGAAATCCAGCTGATCCTCCTTCTGCTGCTCAATCCGCTGAAAAACACACAGCACACTGCCTCACCCAAAAGCCAACAGCAGCAACAGTTCTCTTAATAATAGCATTTCACCATTTCAGCAAAAGCCTAAGATAATGGTGCTTAATATAACTGCAGCCTTGTTCGAAGAATGAATACTTCTTGATTTAGCCTAAAAACACATACAGAAAGCAGATTGTAGGTTTTGTTCAACAGATAAAGAAGTTTAAAGGTAAACAGCATCTTACTGAAGTTCAGATTTCTGACTCAAATACAGGGTGAGCTGTATAATCCTGAAGAGGTCTGCATTTACATCGGCTGCCTTTAGATGGGGCTACAACAGCAACTGCTTCTCAGGTCAGCAAAGTAATCATACCGGTACGGCAAGGGGAAATCCTCTACAGAGGAGTCATTATATTCAAATTGATTTTGATGCAAAAACACCACAGGCGTATTTGGAACACATTCCCAGTGCAATTGCTTGGGCAAGTAATTATGCTTTAGGCCTAAATAACCCCGTGGGCCAAAGCCAAATTAATGCCACTACTAAATTTGCTTGTATAAATAGTGACTCAAATAATTCCAACTGCTTTTATCGGAAAGACCTAATCTTCAGTCAGAGATCCAGGCTGAGGTGATCCCAGTCCACAAGTGTACTATCAACCCAGTCTGAATGTCCTCTTATAAACCTGAAGGCTTTGAAGACTATAATTATCAATCCATGTAAGCGCCTATTTTGTGTCACAAAAACTTTATTTCTTGACTTTCGGTCTTTAAATGAGTTAAGACCACATGCTCACTGTGTCCTTGGAGAACGTTCCGCAAAATTTTGTTCTTATCAAAGTTTTCACAGAAATACTAAAGACTTGAGTGAATCTCCACGACTCTTGAATTACAAAAACTTTCTCTGTGTCACACCCAAACCAGCCTGTCATGATGTCTCAGCAAAAACTACATTCTTGTTAAAATGTCATGAGAGCTCAGCTATGGCTTCAAAACACTGACAGGCCTGAGGAACTGCTGCAGTCATCGTGGGTCTAGCGGCAGGAGACAGGGAATCTGTGTTCAGTTTAATGATGGATTGAACAGCCATAACAAATGCGGTAACTTACCCACTCGAGTAGCTCTGAGACCTTGGTATTCGGCATCGTTTTAAGTGATTGGAAATGTTTCTTCTGAAAAGGAAGAATATGTCAGGGAGGCATGACACAGGTATTCCAGAAAAAACTCATAAACTCTTGAGAAGGGATCAGATCAGCCCAACACCTAAAGCTCCAGTGGACGTCTCCAGTGAACTACAGCCGCCTTTCAACCCAGCCGCCATTCTTGTTCTTCAATGAACGCCAGTAAAGTTTCATGACTGTGTCGTGAGTAGTTTTAACACTATCACAGTGACAAAATCTGTCTATAGACAGACAGACAGACATACAGACATAATATAAACACCGGGCAAAGCACTCAAAACTGCTACTGTGGCAACAGCAATATTAATATTATAATAATAATAATAATAATACTACTATAAAAATGATACAACTGAGGGAAGTCAGTGCTCTGTCCACCACCTCCCAGGGGTGAGAAATACTAAGCTCCTATTGGTCCAGACAATTTATGCATTACATTTCTATTAGGCTCTTCAGTTCCTCAAATAAATGCATAGCTCAGCCACAACATGAAAACCACCAGCCCAGAGTGTTCGTCCATCTCATTCCGCAAGAACAACTTTGCCTACTGATGTTCCCAGCAGAACATTTCCCAGAGTATCACTCCCTCCAACAGCTCGTCCTCCCACAGTATATCCTGGTGCCGTCTCCGCACGGGTGAATGGAGCGCACGTACTCAGCCGATGTGCGCAATGAAAAAGGAAATGGGACTCAGTGGACCAGGTAAATGTCTTCAGTTTCTTCAACGTGCTTTCAGCAGTGGGTTGGGATTAGAATGAGTGCTCCAGCTGGACTGCGCACGGCAGGGTGCCAGGCATCGTGCGCGGTGACACATTCGCATAAGTAAGTGCACATTTATTGTGACCTCTGATAGTGTAGCCCTTCTGTTAGTTCAGAGCAGACACGATAATCCCCTTCGCCTGGTGAAAAGAAGAGCCTTGGGCACCCAACACCCTGTCACTGCTCCTTCCTTTGTCGTTCTTGAGCTGTTGTGGGGAGACACTCGCGACTGCAGACGGGGGGACCCCAGAAGCCTTCACAGATGCACTGGGCTGCTCATCTGGCCATCACTGCACAGCCCAAGACAAACTCGCTCAGGTCCCATTTCTTTGACTATGAGAACAGCCTGTTCGCTTCCCATCTAAGGTTTATCTGCAGACCTTGACATACGCCGTTGATATAACAAAATCAACTTTATTTGCTTCATCTGTGAATGGTGCCATTGGTTCAGCCCAGGTATGTATGAATGAGGGATGAGATTGCACCACCTGCCGTCAGACCTCACTCGGACCTCCCCTGCTTTGTACCAGCCTTCACTTTGACCTCAACCGATCATCTGCGGTATTTTTATACTGCGTCTTGTATGGTTCTTACATCATCGCGCTGACAAGGTCTGCCCACAGATAGACATTCAAATTCTGTAAACACTTGGCAAAGTACTCAAATCTGCTTCTGCGGTAGCTAGTTCCTGCAACAAAAGGTGTCCACACACACACACACACACACACACACACACACATACTCGCGCTTGCAGACTCACAAGGTATAAAAAATACCAACTGACGCTGTTGCCGCTGGATAAAAAGTTCTGAGAATAATTGTTGCATTCGCACAGATGCGATACTCACTCGAGAAGCGCTTCTCTTGGAGCTCCACCGTGAGTCAATGATTTCCATACTTTCATCATATCGAGCCTAAAACACAAGAAGCACTTTTACACGAGTGCACAAGCATCTCAAATGTCATTCATGCACAGCCTGGCTCAGCTACCACAATGAATCAGGGCCTTACATCAGGCCTGTAAGTATAAGACAGCAACACAATTTTCATCCTTTTTCCTCAGCTAAAAACTCATATAATCAAATATCAAAATTTAATTTTGAATATTGTTTACTTTGTGTAGTCTGAAAAGTGTAACTCATTAGGCATCACCAGAAGCTGAGTTTCGCCCTGATGAAGCCCCTCCAGACCTTCACTGTGTCGGTCTTCCTTCTAACATTTAGGGCAGTTCCGCTTCAGCGCGAGAATTATACCCACGATCATTTGGATTCAGGTCATAAAGTTGGCTTTTGTAAAATAGGCTTTGTCTTAAACAACTTTTTTGCCTAAAAATGTCTTGGATTGCATTTTCACTGTGCCTCAGGACATTGTCTGTCTGCACTATGAAGCGCCGTTCAAATGCGTTTTGCAGCATCATCAATAGTATTTTGAGGCATTTGAGTTTTGAAGCTTCATCAGTAAACAGGGGAATCAGTTCCACAGGCAGCCACACACACCGTTTCGTAAAACTACCAAACGTCACAGATGCTGTGGATCATGTGCAGATCCTTCCCTGCTCCATACTCTTCTTTACTCATCATTCGGATACGAGTTGATCTTATCTCTCAACAGGATGTTGTTCCAGAACCACACTGGCTTTTATAGATTCGCAAGTTTGTGGTCCTCCGGTACATCCGGTGTCAAACATCTGTATTTACTCTGGTGACGTCTTCTCTTGCTTGATGACATTGGCACAAATAAGTCTACCTCCTGGAATCTCTCTCTCTCTCTTTCTCTCTCTCTCTCTCATGGGTATCTTTCACCAGAAAAACAATTCCTCTGTCATCCACCACACTGAGGTCTTTCAGGTCGTTTGGTGTTCCCGAGCACAGCAGCGCTTTTTTTTTTCTTTTCATGATTGAAGTAATTGATTTGCCCACACCTGATGTTTTGGCAATTTTTATGACTGATTGTTTTGATTGTTTAGCCTAATAATGGCTTGTTTCACCAGCGGCAACTACTCTTTGGACTTCATGTTAAAAGTTAAGTGCAATAAATGCTAATTCCAAATGTAAATGCCTCACTTTACTAGCTACCAACTCTAAACCTTTCATAAGCTTACTTATGGATAGATAAGCTGAATAATCGACTGCACAATAAATTATGTCTCCCAATCAAAGGGACACTATCTGTAACTCCGATATCAGCTGTTTATGAATATCTTACCGCCCATGGTCGTGCTCATGGCTGATTGATTGATTGATTGATTAGTGAGTGAGGCCCCTTTCTAAGCTTCCCTTCACCAGGAGTAAAAGGGGAGGGAACAAATTTAAAACATGCTGCAATTTCAACATTGTTCATTGGATTCTGATGGTAAAATTTAAGCTGAAGTCAGCACTTTGAACTCATATTCATTATTTACTTCAAATCATATTTTGTTGATGACAGCAAAATCAAGATGACCCAAATTTTTATGGATCATACGGTATACGACCACAAAATGGTGGTCAACCCCCCAAAATAACCTTGTCAAGTTACACCTTGCCAGGGGTGAAGCTAGAACCGGGAAATGGGGTGGCACAGACACGTCCCTTTATGACAATTAGGATAGTCCTGGCGAGTCCTCAATTATATTTCTTTATTGACGCGTTTTCCGATTATCGTAATAGGCAACTGAAGACACGGTTTCTCATGCAATCTAACAGCGATGAAGTCATGGGGTAAATACCTTAAATCTGAGAATTGGGGTGGACGTAACATCTGTTTTAAAGAATTATTCGTCCTGAGCTGTTCGCAGTCATTTTCATGATTAATAAAATGTTCACTCCGAGAGGCTCCGCACTGAACAGGTGCTGCTTGTTCTCCCCGATTAGGTAAGACGACAATAATTCATCTGGACGCGTTTGCATAATTTAAATCAAAGTCAAATAGAGCCGCATGCTTTTTATAGCCTATTTCACCACCAAGTGCCACTTTTTTTCCCACTCAATACCGAGAGTAATTTTGAATAACGTTGATTTAAATTAAGCAAACGTTTCCAGCTGAATGATTGTCGTCTTACCTAATCGGGGAGAACAAGCAGCACCTGTTAAGTGCGGAGCCTCTCGGAGTGAACCTTCTGTTAATTATGAAAATGACTGCGAACAGCTCAGGACTAATAATTCTTTAAAACAGATGTTACGTCCACCCCAATTCTCAGTTTTATGGTATTTACCCCATGACTTCATCGCTGTTAGATCGCATGAGAAACCGTGTCTTCAGTAGCCTGTTACGATGATTGGAAAACGCGTCAATAAAGAAAAATAATTGAGAACTAGCCAGGACTATCCTAATTGTCATAAAGGGACGTGTCTGTGCCACCCCAATTCCCGGTTCTAGCTTCGCCCCTGCACCTTGCGAATACCAAAGGAAAGAGAGATGATAGGAGGTATGATTTTGCGGAGACCCAACAAACCCGCTACCAGGAAACAGTCCAGCTGATAGAAAACTAATGTCGTCTGGTTCAACAATACAATGACGAGTCCTGTGGCCTCCGAGCTCATGTGAGAGTCAGGCACTCACCCCTCCATCCGTCTCCATATCCATGTCCATCCTTACGCCCATCTCTTGGGATCGATGAGCCCCACTGACTTCACCGTACGATAAATGGGCCCGCCCCCGGGTGTCCTGTCAGCCAGGCAAGACAAACAACTGCGTGAATCTAAATCCCTCCATTGTTTGAGTCACTCAACATAATGATTCAGGGATTCATAATCAGGATGCCAAAAATATTTAATAATAGTTGCTCCAGGGTAATGAGTCTGAGAGGACACAAGCACATGGGATTTATAAACACAAGTTACGACTCTGATACTTAAATAGCTAGATTGAGCTGAGGATCAGTGAAAGCTTACGCTTAAAACCCCGAAATGAAGACAGTATGGTTTAAGTAATACAGTTAACCCAAATGCTTTGAAATTAATGTAGTATGGTTTAATACAACAATTGTGCTTGATACTTTGACATAAATGTTTCATGCTCTCCTGAATAACTTTAATCTAAACCTTTGGATTCTGTTCTGTGCAAAACTAATTTATTTAAATGCCCTTATCTGAAAAAGTTGAATCAATCATTCTTGACCTGCATTGAAGTGAAATCAATGGAAAGACGAGATATTTAATGTTTTCCGGTCTGTACTTCACTGTTCATTGGTATTAAAACTCAATTAAAATTTTATGCCTGAAACACATTCCAGATAAGTTGGGACAGGTATGTTTACCTCTGAGTTGCATCACCATTCCTTCTGACGGCCTGAGCCGTCATGCAGGGAAACCAATATTCCAGTTTAACATTTTTTTTTCTACTTGACATCCGCCTTCAGCACATCAGATGTTTTAAAACATCACCATTATAGTTTTCAGTTCTTAGATCACTGCAAAGACAGGTCTGGACTGCAGGTAGACTAGGCTAGCACCATAAGACAGCACACAGATGAAATATTTTTGAGTTTGGCTGCCATTATCTTGTTGTAACAGGAATGATGGTCGCGGGAAAGATGCCATTCGGAGGTCTGTATATGATGCTTGAAACTGCAAACAAGCTGCTGGTAGGTTCACTCGGTTAAAGCACCGCATTAGGGAGCAGAAGTGTCTATCACGGTCCTGGTTCGAGTCCCAGTTGTACCAGCTGGCAGTGGTCGGCAGCTTTTACAGAGAAGCGCACAATTGGCCATTGTGCTACAAGGATGCAAATTGGGAAGGGTCTGCCAGGTAGGGTAATATAAAAAATGGTTCCTTTGTTCCTTGCTCAAGCGCCTCCTGTTGGCCAACTGGGCACTCGTCAGGAAGATTCAGAGTATGGTCACTTCGGGTATCCTCTGCTCTCGTTCTGAACTTGCAAAGTTTCCACCAATGAGTGTAAAGAAGCAGTGGCTGACAGGCGCATGCTTCAGAGGAGATCCGCGAACTGTCTTCGCTCTCAACAACATGGCAACATGTAGTCGCATACGAGCAAGCCTTTCACATAATTCCCCAACTGGGCATTTCAGATTCGGGTGGGTTTGGAGATGCCAATTTTAAACGTACATGTCCTTCAGTATCAGTCCTGCACACATGTCCTTCAGTATCAGTCCTGCCCACATGTCCTTCAGTATCAGTCCTGCACACATGTCCTTCAGTATCAGTCCTGCACACATGTCCTTCAGTATCAGTCCTGCACACATGTCCTTCAGTATCAGACCTGCACATGTCCTTCAGTATCAGTCCTGCACACATGTCCTTCAGTATCAGTCCTGCACACATG
Organism: Gymnothorax reevesii; assembly: GCA_029721435.1. Lineage (NCBI taxonomy): Eukaryota > Metazoa > Chordata > Actinopteri > Anguilliformes > Muraenidae > Gymnothorax > Gymnothorax reevesii. Next base: position 1,688,145 of record CM056585.1, on the reverse strand, counting down.
TCCTTCAGTATCAGTCCTGCATGTCCTTCAGTATCAGTCCTACCCACATGTCCTTCAGCATCAGTCCTGCACACGTCCTTCAATATCAGTCCTGCACACGTCCTTCAATATCAGTCCTGCACACATGTCCCTCAGCATCAGTCCTGCACACATGTCCTTCAGTATCAGTCCGGCCCACGTCCTTCAGTATCAGTCCGGCCCACGTCCTTCAGTATCAGTCCTGCCCACATGTCCTTCAGTATCAGACCTGCACACGTCCTTCAGTATCAGTCCTGCACACATGACTTTCAGTATCAGTCCTGCACACGTCCTTCAGTATCAGTCCTGCACGCATGTCCTTCAGTATCAGTCCTGCACACGTCCTTCAGCATCAGTCCTGCACACATGTCCTTCAGTATCAGTCCTGCACATATGTCCTTCAGTATCAGACCTGCACACGTCCTTCAGTATCAGTCCTGCACACATGTCCTTCAGTATCAGTCCTGCACATGTCCTTCAGTATCTGTCCTGCACACATGTCCTTCAGTATCAGTCCTGCACACATGTCCTTCAGTATCAGTCCTGCACACGTCCTTCAGTATCAGTCCTGCACACATGTCCTTCAGTATCAGTGCTGCACACATGTCCTTCAGTATCAGTCCTGCACACATGTCCTTCAGTATCAGTCCTGCCCACATGTCCTTCAGCATCAGTCCTGCACACGTCCTTCAGCATCAGTCCTGCCCACATGTCCTTCAGTATCAGTCCTGCCCACATGTCCTTCAGTATCAGTCCTGCACACATGTCCTTCAGTATCAGTCCTGCACACATGTCCTTCAGCATCAGTCCTGCCCACATGTCCTTCAGTATCAGTCCTGCCCACATGTCCTTCAGTATCAGTCCTGCACACATGTCCTTCAGTATCAGTCCTGCACACATGTCCTTCAGTATCAGTCCTGCACACATGTCCTTCAGTATCAGTCCTGCCCACATGTCCTTCAGTATCAGTCCTGCCCACATGTCCTTCAGTATCAGTCCTGCACACATGTCCTTCAGTATCAGTCCTGCACACATGTCCTTCAGTATCAGTCCTGCACACGTCCTTCAGTATCAGTCCTGCACATGTCCTTCAGTATCAGTCCTGCACACGTCCTTCAGTATCAGTCCTGGCCACATGTCCTTCAGTATCAGTCTTGCACACATGTCCTTCAGTATCAGTCCTGGCCACATGTCCTTCAGTATCAGTCTTGCACATGTCCTTCAGTATCAGTCCTGCACACGTCCTTCAGTATCAGTCCTGCACACATGTCCTTCAGTATCAGACCTGCACACGTCCTTCAGCATCAGTCCTGTACAAGTTACCGATGCCATGGGCACTAACTCAGTCCCATACCATCACTGACACTGGCTTTTGAGCTCTGCATTGGTATTAGCTGGGGAAGTCCTTTTCTTCTATGGCCAGATAAACACAATTATTATTTTTTAGTAATTCAATCACCCATTTGTAAGGTAGACAGGTTTGACTACAGCAGCAGTGGTTCCAGTCTGCGCCAGTCCATTTCAGATGAGCTCAAGCTGAGAGATAAGATGCATGTGAGCAGCCGAATGTGTGGATGTTTTCGATGTACATATGATTCCTTTGGTACTTTCCCTCCTCACTTACATCTGTGGGTACAGTGATGTAAGGTGGGTACTGATCGAGGTTTTCGAAAGTAATCCCAGCCCATGTGTTCATATTCAAAACATCAGCATGTCAGTTTTCAATGCAGTGTCATTCGAAGGCTTGAGGACCAGAGACGCTCAGTAAACCAAGGTCAATATCATCTTTTATGTAGAGATTTCCTTTGTAAAGGGTGTTGTTGGGCTGTTTTTAAGCTTTTGGATAATTCAATCTCTCCGTTTTTTCACAAAGCAGAGACAATTTGGTCTTCTGTTGAGGCTCGTCTTATACCAGGATCCACATCTGCACACCTGTTATTAGCATTTCAACACTTCCTGAGTCAAAAATTTCTCCTGTGCCAACTTCTTTGAAACTTGTTCCATGCATAAAATTCTGAATGAGCATGTATTTCAAACAATGAGATTAAGCAGATAAACTAAACCATTCATTATTTTGTTTTGTGCTGTTTCAATTAATACTGGTCAAAGATGATTTGAAAGTCCCTGCTTTCTTTTTTTATACCATTTCCCATTCTTTCCCAGGTATTTAGAAATGGGGTTGTTTTTGTAGGAAGAAAAAGACATCTTTGAAAATGTGTCCTGGGCATGTTTTTGTACGGCGGCTGACTGTTAAATTCACTTCAACGTCCCGAACCATCTCCAACTGGAGAAACAGGCCGCAAAAACAGAAATGATGCAAAACCAAAAACACACGTACCAAAAAGCATAAGCACATGCAGGAGAGAAAAGCGCTGCATTCAGATGTCCACACAACGGAAGTGCTCCTCGTCGCTATGGGGAGCACCAACTGAAACAGCTTTTACTTCTGTCTTGAGCGAGACTAGCCAGCTAAATCTTTCTGGCTAGCTGGCCAGCTACTATATAACATAAATACTCGCAGTTCAACTCTAGCTAAGTAAGATGGCAAAATAATGGATTTTATTATTCATTTATTTTCTATTGACATCCGTGCACCAAACTGTGGCTTGCTAAGCAAGCAAACTTGTTAGCTAAGCAAGCAAACTAATATTAGCTAGGTAGCAGGCTAGCTATCCACGCTCAGGACAGAAGTAAAAACTGTTTTACTTGGCGCTCCCCATAGCGACTGGGAGCACTTCCGTTGCGTTGATATCTAAATGCAGCGCTATTCTCTCTTGTATTTGCATTTAAAGGTGCACTATTCAAGTTTTATCTATTTATTTATTCCTTACATGAAAATGCACAAAATAATATGTAATTGGTTCAAAATTCCACAATACATATCTCAAATCAATGCATCTCATGACTGGAAAGGAGCAGAAAGAAGAATATAATTCTTATTTTTGTTGACATCACTTCTGTTGACATTCAAACTCAAACAAAACAGAGGTGGCTCGCCCCCCTCCCATTGTTCCCTCCCTCCCATGCTTCCGTAACTGTCAGCTCTTGTCGGTGATTGGCCGGGACGGTTTGTTATGTTGTGGGGCACAACTTGTGCCCCTTGTGTTTATTTGAAGTTTGTGACGCCTGTGCCCAGAGCCCAGGTTTATTATTATTTTTTTTTTAACAGTGAATTCAGGGGCTGGCAGCTAGTGGATCATGGGGAGATTGTGTGAATTGAGACAAAAATTTAATTGCGCAGAAAATAAACAGACTTGCATTGCAACCTTTAAGGTTTGCGTTTTTTTTTTTGGTTTTGTATCGTTTCTGTTTTTGTCGCGCGTTTCTCCATTTGCAGATGCTTTGGGCCGTTGCAGCATGTATGTGTTGACATGGATATGCAGCGTTTTACGTTTGCATTTGCTTTTGCTGTTTGCGTGTTTTTGAATCTGCGTCGTTTCTTTTTTTGCAGCACATTTCTCTGATTGGAGATGTTTTTGGCTGTTGCAGCACGTTTGCTCCTGTCGGCCACCTTATTTTCTGCATGGATGAAACACATCAGCGGTGAATGAGCATTCTGCAGCCTGCTGACTCACTTTAGACCATGAGTTGAGCAGAATTTAAGAGTAAATAAATACAAATGAAGGCAACCTGGTTTCAGCTAAACTCTGGATTAATGCTCTGAACTTTGCACACAGGTGACATTCACTCATTCGGCTCTTAAGATAACGTTGCAGCCATCAAAGAGAGATGATGAGCCAAGGAAAGTGTTCCAGATGTGGCCGGGGCCGTGTCTCTAACAGGAACGGTTCTGTTCATCTCGTTTGACGAGCTGATGCAGATCACACATTATACTGAGGCCATGAAACATCAGGGCTAATTCCTGTGAGCGTGTTCTGTCTGATGTGGTTTGGCTCTTTGCTCAGCACAGGATGGGCTCATAAATCTTTTGAAATATCAAGGAGCCGTGTGATTTAAAATAACCTGCCCTGTAATATCAAAATTAATTCAATAATAGGCGATAAAAGGATTTTAAATTAAAAAAAAAAAAACCTGAGACATTAATAAAAGGGACAAAAGCAGATGTTTACTGCAGTAAACAGTGAGTCAGTTGTTTTGGAAATGTATTGGCCGTTGCACATTTATCAAGGTCCCGCGTGCTTACCGGAGCGCTGGCCGTCTTCCCCACGTCTGTGGCTGAGAGGAAGCTGCTGTTCGGTCCGACGGATTGTGGGGGTGCAGCCTATGGGAGAGATGATTTAAGAGGGATGAGCATGTGTGACTTCCCAGTGTCTCTGCTGTCAGTCCAGGGCTGCTGCCGTAGCCTTCGCCCCAGCACTCGTGCACGCACGCAGGCTGGCCCTCACCTTATACTCCGCACTGCCACCCTCCTCATTATATTTGATCAGGGTTTGGTTTCCATCCTCCTGGAAATGAAGGGTCTTGAGCTCTTCACCTTTGCAATTGCAGAGCAGAGCCAGGCAGAGAACTGCGGAGCAGAGGAGGCATGTGAGAGAGGTTTATCACAGACACCGTGAGCTGCGTGGCAGCTGCGCCCTGCCCTGCCCCCTGGCTCATTTCAGGCTTTTATCAGCATACTCCACGCGCCAGGATGGAAGGCAGGGCTGCTGATTAGGCTGTGAGGTGGTGTGACTCACGCAGAAGTCCCAGAATGCCCGCGAACAGCGCAGCGATTCCCGCTCCGCCCAGGGCTGACGATTTCTCCTTCAGTCTTTTGCACACCTTCCCCGGGCCGCAGTCGCACACCTCCAGCCGCAGGTCCTGTTGGGCCTCCTTACCCTGCTGGTCCTCGATGGTCAGGGGGATGGTGTAATTCTCATACGGCATGGGCTTCAAACTCACCAGCGTGGTTTTCATTCCTGATGTGAGAGCAGGGGGAGTCAGCTGTGGGGACCGTGCTCAGTCACTCAGTGCATCTCTGGCAGCAGAAGGAATCCAGGAGTCTGGGCCTTTGCACCCAATCAAATCAATTCCTTTTCAGAGTTTATGAATTACCTGATTATTTTCATAATTGCATCAAATCCTACCAAATTCTAACATGGAGGCACAGTGTTTAGAGCTGAGCATGAGATGTGTGGAGAGGCTGCAATCAGGCAACTCCTGCTGACCAAAGCTAGAAAACATGAAAGTGTCCACAATCGAAAATACACATCACACTTCCACACACTCTCCAATAACACACACACCACACACTTCCACACACTCTCCAATAACACACACACATCACACTTCCACACACTCTCCAATAACAAACACACCACACACTTCCACACACTGTCCAATAACAAACACACCACACAATTCCACACACTCTCCAATAACACACACACCACACACTTCCACACACTCTCCAATAACACACACACATCACACTTCCACACACTCTCCAATAACACACACACCACACACTTCCACACACTGTCCAATAACAAACACACCACACAATTCCACACACTCTCCAATAACACACACACCACACACTTCCACACACTGTCCAATAACACACACACCACACACTCCCACACACTGTCCAATAACAAACACACCACACACTTCCACACACTCTCCAATAACAGACACACCACACACTTCCACACACTCTCCAATAACAAACACACCACACACTTCAACACACTGTCCAATAACACACACACCACACACTTCCATACACTGTCCAATAACACACACACCACACACTTCCACACACTCTCCAATAACACACACACCACACACTTCCACACACTCTCCAATAACACACACACCACACACTTCCACACACTCTCCAATAACACACACACATCACACTTCCACACACTCTCCAATAACACACACACCACACACTTCCACACACTGTCCAATAACAAACACACCACACAATTCCACACACTCTCCAATAACACACACACCACACACTTCCACACACTGTCCAATAACACACCCACCACACACTTCCACACACTGTCCAATAACACACACACCACACACTTCCACACACTGTCCAATAACAAACACACCACACACTTCCACACACTCTCCAATAACACACACACCACACACTTCCACACACTCTCCAGTAACAAACACACCACACACTTCCACACACTCTCCAATAACACACACCACACACTTCCACACACTGTCCAATAACACACACACCACACACTTCCACACACTCTCCAATAACACACACACCACACACTTCCACACACTCTCCAATAACACACACACCACACACTTCCACACACTCTCCAATAACACACACACATCACACTTCCACACACTCTCCAATAACACACACACCACACACTTCCACACACTGTCCAATAACAAACACACCACACAATTCCACACACTGTCCAATAACACACACACCACACACTTCCACACACTGTCCAATAACAAACACACCACACACTTCCACACACTGTCCAATAACACACACACACCACACACTCTCCAATAACACACACACCACACACTTCCACACACTCTCCAATAACAAACACACCACACACTTCCACACACTGTCCAATAACACACACTTCCACACACTGTCCAATAACAAACACAACACACACTTCCACACACTCTCCAATAACACACACAGCACACACTTCCACACACTCTGCAATAACACACACACCACACACTTCCACACACTCTCTAATAACATACACACCACACACTTCCACACACTCTGCAATAACACACACACCTCACACTTCCACACACACTCTCCAATAACACACACCACACACTTCCACACACTCTCCAATAACACACACACCACACAGTTCCACACACTCTCCAATAACACACACAGCACACACTTCCACATACTCTCCAATAACACACACACCACACAGTTCCACACACTCTCTAATAACACACACACCACACACTTCCACACACTCTGCAATAACACACACCACACACTTCCACACACTCTCTAATAACATACACACCACACACTTCCACACACTCTCCAATAACACACACACTACACACTTCCACACACTCTCTAATAACACACACACCACACACTTCCACACATTGTCCAATAACACACACACCACACACTTCCACACACTCTCCAATAACAAACGCACCACACACTTCCACACACTGTCCAATAACACACACACCACACACTTCCACACACTCTACAATAACACACACAGCACACACTTCCACACACTCTCCAATAACAAACACACCACACACTTCCACACACTCTCCAATAACAAACACACCACACACTTCCACACACTGTCCAATAACATACACACCACACACTTCCACACACACTCTCTAATAACACACACTCCACACTTCCACACACACACTCTAATAACACACAGACCACTCATTTTTAAATCCACCCAAATTACATAAACACAATTTTCATTTTCACACACTATTACAATCACACAGCTGAATTGAACATTCCATCCAATCACATACAGGTCAGTGTGTAACAGCCTTGAGCCCACAGGTGCTGAACAAGCTGCAGGGATGAGAGATTGAGGCTGAATAACCCAGCAGTGGGAACATGGATTTATTAAATAAACAAGAAAAATAAATAATACAACTGCAAATCCTCAAGGGGAATAACCTTGACTTGGTTTCGATCCTTCTCTTAAAATGGCATCACCTGCCGAAAACACTCAACATTATCAGCTGTGTTAAGTTTTCCTTCGTAAGTAAACATAAGATATAACATAACATTAGATAACATAACGTCATTTAGCCGCAAAATTCTCTTTCAATCAACAATCATTTGCAGATATTTGTTGCTAATTTTTCCTTTCATTGTTGTAATTATACAGGCTGAGAGTGAAGCTAAGATTTGATATGGCAGGATGTGCTTTAAGCAAAATCAGTCAAAAAAAAAAGAAACAAACTTCGTAGTTCATCCTTTTTGTGAAGGGAATAATTTTTTTTTTAATGAAAGGAAGAAGGGAGCTGTGTGTATAACTATGTCCGCACCGTCTCAGAAAGCTTTGAAAAAAATTATGGGTTTTTGCAAATGGACAAATCCCAAATCTTAAGTTGTAGTTACAATTTTTCATGGAGTAATTTTTCCAATTTAATGAAGGGGTGTCAAATCACTGCAGAATGTGACTGAAATGCATTTTTGAAGGGATACAAAAACACTTTTAACTAGTACTCCTAAATTAATTTAAATGTGTGCACATAGGTAAAATTTCCCGAAATTTATGATTCTGATTTCAGATTTGGCATACCTCCATTGAAATTCCTGTAGTAGGCTGATGAAAATGAGTATTTTTTTTCAGATCCAAATTTTTGTTGCATTTTCAGCTGGTCTCCTTGACTGGAGTTGCATAATCAGGGGTTTATATTGCAGCCTCATCCTCAGCAGTTACAGCCCACTGGTGCCTTAAACCCACCCAATCTCCTGTCTCTAGTTCATGATAAAAAAAATTAAACAAAATGCCTAAAAATGCCTAAATTCAAGGCATGATTTGGTCATGTGGTCATAATCCAGTAAAAGCAATTAAGCAATGTGGGATGTGATGCCCTGAATATGTGACATCACATCCCATATTGCTTAACTACTTTTACTGGATTTTGTTGCTCTTGGTCTTTTATCAGTATATTGGATGTTTGTCTGGTTTGGACCTGTAACAGCTGAATGTGTCCTCTGTCACTTTTACTGTTAGCACTGGTGCTGGTCCCCTAGGATCTCTGCACTTTTGTACCGATCTTTTGCACTTTTTGTGCGTCGCTCTGGATAAGAGCACCTGCACCTAAGAACCTGTAATTAAATGTAATGTGGACATGCCAGAAAAAATCTGAGAAAATGTGTGGAGCAGCTTTTACAGTGGGGGGGGAATAAGTATTGAGAGCCTCAATATTTTTCTCAGTAAATATAGTTCTAATGGGGCTATTGAGATGAAATTTTTACCAGATGTCAGTAACAACCCTAAGAATTCACGCATACAAAGAAATCAAAACATATAAGTCCATGAATTATGTTATGTGTAATAAAGTGCAATAACACAGGGAATAAGTATTGAACACATGGAGAAAAGGAGGTGCAAAAAGGCGTGGAAAGCAAAGAAACCAGCTGAGATCTGTCTGTAGACAGCAATCCTGCCCCCTATCTGTGCAAATTAATACCAGCTTGTTTAGTCCTAATTTATGGCCTATAGGAAGGTTTCTCATTACCAAGGTGTCACACAAGAAGCATCTCATGATGGGTAAAAGCAAAAAGCTCACTCAAGACCTTTGCAACCTTATTGTTGCAAAACATACTGATTGAAATGGTTACAGACGCATTTCTAAACTTCTGAATGTTCCACTGAGCACCGTTGGGGCGATAATCCAGAAGTGGAAAGAACATCATTTCACCACAATCCGGCCATGAGCAGGTGCTCCTTGCAAGATTTCTGACAGAGGAGTCAAAAGAATAATCAGAAGAGTTGTCCAAGAGCCAAGGACCAACAAAGGCTTTTCTAAATTTTAAATAAATTTCAGTAAGCATGTTCAATACTTTTCCCAGTGTCATTCCACTTTATTACACAAAACTTAATTTATGGACATGTTTGTTTTAATGTCTTTGTATGTGTGGATTACTTAGATTGTTCACCGACATCTGGTGAAAATTTTGTGTCAATAGCCCCATTATAAATATACCTTTTGTACACTGAACAAAAATATAAACGCACAAACCAAAAATCAAAAATACTGAGTTAAATTAATCTATAATGAAACATGCCCACAAATAGTGTTTATTGGTGTACTGACTGATTTGTTTTGCTCAAATCTGGTGACCCATTTCTCATTGACCACTCCCTGTGAGATTACTCACTCGTTGAGTTATTCTGCCCCTGAGCTGCATAGAGCATAACATTGAGTAGGTCAGTCAGCGTGACCAATACACAGGCACTCCTTGCACCAGGGTCAATAAAAGGCCACTGCAAAATCGGCATTTTTGTCCCAATGCCACAGATATCACAAGTCATGAGGGAGCGTACCATTAGAATGCTGAAAGCTGGGATATCTGTGACAGCTGTGTCAGCACACTTGAATGTGCTTCATTCCACCATCAGCGGGTTGAGAAGTCGATTCAGAGAGACTGGCAGCACTGTGAATCGTCCACATGCCCCATGACCACGTGTGACCACGCCCACACAGGATCGGCACATGCGGCTCCAGCACCTCCGTGATCGGCTCCGACCAGCCCCCAGGACAGCTGACGAGACTGTCGGACTGCACAACAGCCGGATATCAGCTCAGACTATCCGAAACCGCCTGAGGGAGGCAGACCTCCGAGCCCCCCAACCGCACCGAGGTCTCGACCTGACTGCCGTCCATCATCGCTACAGACTCGACTGGGCCAAAGGTAACCTTCACTGGACGCTTGCACGGTGGAGGACGGTGTTATTCAGCGATTAAATTGCATTTCCAACTGTACCGCGGTGATGGCAGACAACGCGTATGGCGACGTGTGGGCGAGCGTTTCGCTGATGCCAGCTCCAAGTTGCACTGCAGGAGGAATGGGACAACATTACACAGGCCACTATTGAAAACCTCGAGAACTCCATGCGCCGGAGGTGTACCGCTTTACGTGATGCCGATGGTGGACACACTCGTTACTGAGAGCTGTGAACTCCATGCGCCGGAGGTGTACCGCTTTACGTGATGCTGATGGTGGACACACTCGTTACTGAGTGCTGTGAACTCCATGCGCCGGAGGTGCACCGCTTTACGTGATGCCGATGGTGGACACACTCGTTACTGAGTGCTGTGAACTCCATGCGCCGGAGGTGTACCGCTTTACGTGATGCCGATGGTGGACACACTCATTACTGAGTGCTGTGAACTCCATGCGCCGGAGGTGTACCGCTTTACGTGATGCCGATGGTGGACACACTCGTTACTGAGTGCTGTGAACTCCATGCACTGGAGGTGTACCGCTTTACGTGACGCCGATGGTGGACACACTCGTTACTGAGTGCTGGGAACTCCATGCGCCGGAGGTGCACTGCTTTCTTTACGCGATACCAATGGTGGACACACTCGTTACTGAGTGCTGGGAACTACATGCGTTGGAGGTGCACTGCTTTCTTTACGCGATACCGATGGTGGACACACTCGTTACTGACTGCAATGAACTCTGCCTGCTGACCCCTGTTGGGTTCAGGCTGTGAGACTCATGAATTGTTCACAGTAAATTGTTAGTCATGTTTCTGTTGCTTGAATATTACGGCAAGAATAAAATAATAATTGCTTTGTTGAAATATTTCCAGATTGATAAAAAATAATTTGAAAAAAATCACTTTGTGCATTTATATTTTTGTTCAGTGTATTTACTGAGAAAAATGTTGACGCGTTCAATACTTATTTTCTCTACTGTATATTCGGGCAATAAACAGTAGGAAATTCATCTTGTGTTTCTACTACAATATCCATAATCATTTTAACATAAAATCATACTTCCACATCCAAAAAGTGAAGACTGCACCATGCGTTATTAGCAAGGGGGTGGGAATACACGCGGACGATGAAGCTCAATTGAACGCTCTAGAAGATAGCAGATGATCACCTAGCGGTAGCTTCTCCATACACCCCCATTCATTTTGCCTGATTTTTGACATCAAATAACTTTACTTTAAAAACAGCAGACGTCTTTACTTCGTATGTAACATTATGGTCTAATAGTAAGCATTTTTAGCCGATGGCACCAGGCTAGGATGAAAGTGACATAAAATCCCGGTGACTTTCTGTCACACAGGAGGTAAATAACAGTACTGTTTAGACCATAACGTTACTGTTAAGCCCATAACAAAACATAAATAGAAGACGATTGAGCCACATCACTAACAAGGTGAAGTACCAATGAAGTAATAATTAGCAAAACATCATAACATCAAACGGAATCGCTTGCTCGCTGGGAATTGTGTAGGATACATCTACCAGATGAGTTACCGCTTCTCAGGACGTTGGTTTACGTCAGCGAGCTGACTTCGAGCCTGCGCAGTAGGCATGGTGCCAACTGAAAACTCGTTCAATTGTGCTTCACTCTCTCCGTTGAAAATAGCGCCATCCTGCCGTTCACTTCTTTTACTGTCTGTGGTTATTAGCTACAGAATGTGCAAGCTGTAATGGCCGGTAGAGAACGGAGGCCAAACGCAACGACCAGAGAGAAAGAGAGCAGCACGAACACAGTACAAACACAGAGAATAATACAGACCAAACGCAAGAACTCGCGATACCAAAGGACGTATAATAGTCCGAACCACGGAAGCAAAGCCAGATAGAAAAAGGGAGAGGAAACTCCAACAATAATAAGATTGACAGACATACAAAACCTGACTTCAGATATCTTGGGCTATAGTGTGAAGCTAAACACAAACACTCTAGCGAAGGAGGCGTGCTGGACTTTCAGCTTATAGAGATTCTGGGAAAGTGCCGCCCCAGCTCAATTAACCAGCTGGGTAAAGAATTCGATGGCCCTGGAATTCAATATTGTCCCGGGACGAGAGCTGCAAAGAAAAGTCCAAACAACACGCACACCTCACAAACCAAGACACATGTAAACTCTTGAGAAATTAATCTCAGCAATTGAATTCATTATACTCAAATTATTGACAACCCCACTCTATCTCCAGTCATATTATTAGGTTGATATAAGCCACACAGCATGGTAAACAAAAACGCAGAATTTTTCTAGAACGAGTAGGAAACAGGATGAAGTTCTTCTGTTTATTGCCCAAATATGAAAGCAGCTCCACAAATTTTCTCAGATTTGTCCTGGCGTGTCCACGTGACCAAATCATGCCTCGAAATTAGGCACTTTGGATCTTTTTTTATCATAAGCATTTTCAGAGTTACTCCTAAACTAGAGACAGGAGATGGGGTTTGGTTTAAGGGGCCAGTGTGCTGTAACTTCAGTCAAGGGGACCAACTAAAAATCATAAAAATTCTGGTTTTGTAAAAATAGTCATTTTCAACAACCTATTACAGGAAAATCAAATGAGATATTCCAAATGTGATTGCAGATTCATAAATTTCAGGTAATTTGACCTGCACACATCCATTGACATTTATTTAGCAGCACTGGAAAGTCTATTTGTATCCCTGCAGAAATGCTGATAAGTCATTGCTACATTCGCGAATGACTAGACACTGCCTCCTTAAATTGACAATTACTCCATGAAAAATTGGGGTTGGAACTTCAGATTTGGGATTTGACCATATGGAATATGTATTTTAATAATTTCCTTGTCCTCCACAATCACGAGCACTTCTCTGGGGAGCCAGTCTTTACCATGTAATGTACAGCCTGAGTGCCGCGTACTCAACATACAGCTGTAATGTAGTGATCACAGTACAGTTAACATAAGTGAATAATTACAGAATTAATTCAGTGCTTAACTAGAGGCACTCCGAGACTGCAAACCTCTGCCAGGCCAGCACAGTCCAAATCCTGCTAACTGAACATTGCTCATAAGAAATGTATACTTTTCCCAAAGCCCAGCTCATGACATATTTTTGATATTACCCTAAGGTAATATCACTTTTGCAAATATCTCATTGGCTGAGGGCTGAGAGTGTCACTCATTTCAGAACTTTCATATGACACGCCCACTCGTGTAAGATCCTCTCTCTCTGCAACATAGGGTTTCGAGATGCTTGCTGTGGTGGCCATATCATTTGACTGATCATGGTCAAAATCAATCAGGACCATCCCTGATTAGTCCATCCAACCCACGCCCAAAATTTCAGAGATATCCGTTCATTACTACTTGACTTATCTAGTAGACAGACAGACAGACAGACAGACAGACAAACGCCGGCAAAGACATAACCTCCTTGGCAGAGGTAATGAATGAATGTCATGAACACTCACATGCAGAAACAGTGTTATCAGAGAGATAATGATGCATTTCTCACAGCACTTTGCAAATCAGGTGTAGGAAGGTGAAGGTTTTCTAATGGGGAAGGTATAGCAAGACTAAATACCCTTTGGAACGCAGGAAGACAGATTCCCTCGTGTTTATTGTTTACGGTAATGGCTGTTCATGTTGGAAAGCAGCGTAACTGGAATTTGATTTTGCGGAGTCTGATTGCTTACCTGTGTCAGGATCAAATTTCCATAGTTTCTTCAACTTAGCATCCCGCACATGGAAAGAGAACGGCCCCCCAAAAGGGCTCTCGTCTTCATCCTCTGCTTCGATGTCGACTCTTGTCTCTTTGTTGCCGCACAGAAATGCCTTCTTTGTCCCCAGGACGGGTGCGTGGTCATTGACGTCAGCCAGATGGACCTGCAAGGTGCCAGTTCCGGTCGCAGGTGGTTTTCCTGTAAGTCAAAGTTCATAGTTCAATCCATTCATATATGATTACAGAGATACACCAATCAGCCACGACAATAAATCAACCAACCAAATATAACACAGGCCCCTTTGTGCTGCCAAAACAGCAGACTTAAATCTCCACCGCAGGGCCGGCACCAGAGCTGAAAATTCAGGGGCAAAAATACACCGCTTCATTTTCCTTTACGTTTTCTAATTATAGAAATAATCAAGTGGCAATTGAAGACACGGCTTCTCTCGCCCACGTGATCTGACAGCGTCAAAATGATGGGCTACGTTCAGTACAGAAAAATAATTTAATTATAATTAGGTCTATGCACTGGCACTCAGCTACGGTAATTTTTTTTCAAGCGAGAGCAGCATTTCAGACCTCTTTAGCAAACGAAGGTAATTTCGGTGACAAGAACATGGTGTCGTCCGTTTACGTTTTCTAATTGAACGGCTGTCTATGTTTTCCAGCTGCGACTTTGCTGCAAAAACAGCTGTCAGTACTTGAAAAAAGGGGAAAAAAGTAAAATGACTGAGAACGAGCGAGGACTAATCGTTGTCATGAAGGGATGTATCTTTGCCCTCAAATTTTCAGTCCTGGCGCCGGTCCTGTTCCACCATCAGCCTTCATTTTCATTTAATGCACCGTCCCAACTTTTCCAGATTTGGGGCTGTATACGTTAACTGCAAAAATACTCCTGACACTCATCTCAGTACTCTGACACCCACTGATCAACAGGAAAGACCAGGCTGAGACAGAAACATGCTGGACTCTGGGACATATCCTGGGTAAACCTCACTTGTGAGGCTGAGAGTTTCTTTCTGATTTAAAAAGACTTTAATGTGGGTCACAGGAAATATTGACTTTAAAGATATTTTTGTGCCACCTGTGTTTAGTGCACAGCGACCACCACCTTACGCTGATGGCTCAACATTTTCATAACACTCTTTAATTACACTATTTTTTTACACCAGAGAGTATTTGACAATCAAAATGTCAATCAATTTGTGACTGGTGTTTATTATTAGGAGGCAAAATGTCATTCTGGGAAAAAAGAACATCGATTTTTAGAACTGTTTTATTTCGGCTAGGAACTTCAAAGTTTTTCAGGAGTGGTTATGGATTTGTTTTAGATTTGCGTTTTTGAGAATTGAGTGTTTGTCGAGGAAAAACTGCGCAAGCAGTTAGCAATAAATTTTTCAACATGCTTATTGTTTAATATTACGCTCACCGTCATCAATAGCATGGACGACAACTGTGTAAATGCTGTTGTTGACGTGTGGCGACTCGCGATCCATCTTTTGAGCAGTCTTGACCTCTCCAGTCTTAGGATCAATGTCCATCCACTTTTCTGGATCTCTTGCTAATACATACCTGCTCAAATCAGAGAGAGAGGATCAGACTCCGCAAAACCCCAACTTTTCCAGGCAGGAAAACAGAGTGAGATAATTTCTCAACTTTAAAATCTATGAACTTCAATTTCAAATTTTGATCATTACGCATAACTTAATCATGACTCACCAAACACAAGCTATTTAATCTATTTTTAATATGCCTGTGTTAGGTATGGACAGCTTATGTTGTCCATCAGGGCACCGGCGGGAAACACACCTGATATTATTAACGTCAGAGTCGACGTCTGTGACGGTGGGTTTGTACAGAACCTTTCCAGGCTCCTCCTCCTCTTTCTCGTGTATTGTGACCCTGTCGTTGGTGAACACAGGTGCATCGTTGGTATCGATTACAGTGATGGTGACATCAGTGGTTTGGGGCTGTGCGTTCAGTACTTCCTCCATCCCCTTTAGCCCACACGTAAACAGCGGCTCGGCGTTCTCCACACCGATGACCAACTGTGCCTTCGTCGTCTGCTCGTAATCCTTTGCCTGAAGGGTGACAACAAATAAACATACGAGCATTTTTTAAGCTGCACGTTTTGGCTTTGTCATCAACTCTTATTGTTACACTGCAACTCGCGCTGCAGCGGAATAACGTATTATAGCAATGCTTATCGTCTCCTCATATGCTCTCCCTTGAGCCACTATTCAACACTCACACATTGCATCATGCATTTCCAGGCCGGAAATACAAACCCATATTTTACGTCAGACCTCCTGTGACAGGGGATGAAGGGTGAAAAGCAGAAATTTCATGCGTGAGAATCGCGGCTGATGTACATGAAGCAGATGAGATGTGTTGCTGCGCAGTCAGGGATGCGCAGCTGCTCGCGCACAATAAGCACAAAGGCCTGAGTTTTATTTAGCGTAACGCTTGTAACAGGGGGAATTTTACGGCTGCTATATACAAACACGAAAATCCATAATCCAGGACCAATGATATTAGGCAGTGGATTCCAGGACTACAATAGGCCACCACAGGACTATCCGGAGTCACAGTCACCAAACACCCACAGAGACAGCCGACCAATCATGGGGAAGCGCTTAAAGCGACTGATTATGTTAGCACCAGTTGAAAGCCCGGACAGTTTGGCCACAAATGCGTGTATTAGCGAGCAGAAAGCATCGCTCAGCGAAAAATCAAACTGTGAAAATGTACAAATTCGTCATACAAATATCAACAACCCTAAACAATCCCACCGACAGTAGTTAAGAGAGTTATGAGGCAGAATATACAGGGACACAAGAGCAGTGGACGAACATACGGTTGTGCTCAAAAGTTTGCATACCCTGGCTGAATTTGTACAAGTAAAATAGGTGACTTTCTTTGAAGAAAGCATGAATAGCCGGGCAAAACACACTACTTTTTTTCTTATAGGATTCATATCAAACTGTAAAAATAAGCCATTAACAGCCATTTAAACCTGAGTGTGTCACCTTGTGTCTATATAACAAAGTCAAACATTCAAAGATATGTCAACTTATGATTAGGGCCATTTTGGTAATTTCAGCTATCATTATGATTTAAAAAGGACCCAAACACCTACATGATGATAAATGACTTAACACGATCACAATCCTTAAATAAAAGATATGTTTTTTGCATGATGAGTCATACGGCTCTAAATTCGTTGACCAGGCACAGGCGCGGCGAACGGGGGGTGCGCCGCGCCAGTGAGGTGTATCCAGGCATATTTTGCAATTACATGCCCGGTGCAGCCCAGCTCAAGTACTACCGCCTCTGTCCCTCCTGCCGGCACAAGTGGCAAAGAGGGAGGAGAGAAGGCCTGAGTGGGTTTAACTCAGCCGAGTCAAATCTTCACCAATCAAATGAGCTCCTCTCCTTACCTTTAATGTGTTGGAATATAGACGCCTCTGTCCAATATCGATATGATGCGTTAATGTTGCATTTTACTTTCCTGCTTCAGGCTTGTTTTCTGCACCGCTTACGTCTATATTAAGCATTACGAATATGAGTTAGCTGGCTAGCTAGGAATTATTACCATGAGCGAACTTGAATGGAATTTCAAAATGAAACTGTCAGATCATTCAAACTTATGAAGTTGGAAGGAAATACGATGGTTGCTCATTTATTTCTTCTGCCAGCATCATTGGGAAGAGGAACGATGGATAGCATGTTCCTATTATCACACTCTGTTGCTGTTTAAAATTTTGGGATTAACATGCAAGGACAACAATGCAAGATACGTTACACAATTATTTGCAATACGTGATCCTCCTGATACCCTCATTTGAGGACATTATACTGTATTTTGGGTTTGCAGCACCTTATACTTAATTCTACCCAACTTAGACCTGTTGTCCTCATTAGTAGACACTTTTTGCTGCTATCTGGTTGTTAAAAAAAAGCAAAATTCACCAATCAGTGATGAAACAAGATGGTGAGGATTATACTCCATAAAGATAATGACAGTCACCAGGTTCATCAACTCAGAGGATGACTGCATGAACGTCAATGTAGTAGAAGTGTTGTCTCTCCCAATGAGCCAGCAAGAACCTACCAAAGATGCATGGGAACGCAGGAAGTCTGCTGTATTTACTCCAGACTTATTTCAGATTGAGGCTGAAGATGAAAGTCTGCAAGACCAACATGGTCAGCAGCCACTGCACTATGTGGGGCAGTACTATGACGCAGGCCACATCCATTTTGAAAGAATGTGCCACTAAAGTCCAATCTATGTTGCATGAAGAACTTTGCGCTGGCTTCAGTAGGTGGCGTAGTGCTGAATTTTCAAGAGAACCAAGGTCCAAATGCACAAATGAGTTCACAAGTTCTATACTGCGTTATGCACTGGTGACTTTATTGCATAATACACTAAAATAAACCCGCTTTCCCCATATGAGGACATATTTTTTTTCAAAAACTACTTGCTGTTCAAAGACAATATTCAGTTTTTACACTTATAAGGTCCAACTAATCACAAATAGCTTGGAGAAATCAAAAATGCAAAAATATTCAAAGCTCGTGTCTCAGGAGGTTAACTCGGTACAAGATCATAGCAATAAGGCTGCATTCCTTTCCCCACAAAAAACAATAAAAC